>JAJOZX010003266.1:410000-485000 GCA_023014485.1 Bathynomus jamesi
TAAATATTTCTAAAGTTTTCTCTGAACTCTTTATTTGTTTTGATGTAATTTGCGTGTTGTTGCCTTTCCACAGCTGTTTTGTTGCAGTTCTGCGTTGTTACCATATCATCGCGAACATACTGAAGTCGGGGGTTTGACTCCCGATGGTGTTGGTTGATAATAATAATCCAGGAGTTATCGCAATAGGCCGCGTCCCTCTGTCCCAAGCGTTGGCTGTACCACTTTGTGCATGGCTCTCTTGACTGTTTATCAGTATTAGCATATCATCAGTGAACTTCATATTGTCGTTTTGTTCAGCCGACTTAAATAATGTGTTCATATAACTGTAATTTTTTATATCTTCAGAGGTGATTTCCTCGCGATTTTTTGTGTCAAGTACGAATGACGACACAATATTATTCGAATTTTTTATTGTTCGTAATCATTATTATATACAGTGAGAAGCTGATACTGTTCTTTGCGGTACAGAACCAATAACCAATGAAACTCGAGGTCTTTACATTTGTAAGTTCTAAAATTTAAAAAGCCCTAAATCTATTAATAAAAGAATGTAAATCCATTTTTCCAGTAATGCCTATTCTGTTTTTATAAGTTTGTGAGTAGGTATTCCATGTCCACATTTATCGAAGGCTTTAGCAGAGCGCGTGTATATATTACATCTATAACTTTCCTTTGTCACAAAACTTCTAAAATTCTCTCTTGGTGATGTACTAGGTGAGATAAACAAGACCTTTCCAGTCTAAATCTATGTTCTTTGGCGTAATATAACCCCTTTTCTTCCGAGTCTTATGCAATTTAATCTCCCAAGTATTCTATCTGTAGTCTCGGAAAAAAATTCACGTAGAAACAAAGTTTCTAAAAAGCATAAAAAACTACTAATTGGTAACCGTTTTTGTTTGGATATTTTATTCTTTTTTGGGTGACAAATAAAATTTTAAAAACCATCGATTAGACTTTTATTTTTATGCTCTTCAGAAATTTTATATTTTCAAACGAACTTTTTTCCCCCCAAACTATTCGTACATTCAACGAATTTTAGTTATATTAATTCAGTAATAAAGATTTTTGCAATAAAGTTTGAAATAATAAAATTAATGTCCGAGCCGTTGGTATAAATAACATTAATTCCTCATATTAATAACGGATTTGATGTGTTTAAATCCTTATGTAATAATTATCAACATATTTATTCTGAGCAATGGAAGTATTATGTAAAATTAATCCTATAAATTTTAGTATTAGGTTGAAAAAGTCTATTTAAAATAGAATACTTCCAAACAGTTGATTATAATATGAAAATATATGATTTTATTTGTAAGTCCAATAAAAAAAAATAAATTGAATGAGCGCAAATATTCCAAAGGAGATTATACTTAAAATATATATATATATGATGTAAAATATTTGGATTGTTTCCATTCAACATTTGAGTTCTATCTAAACTAATCTCCTCTCGTGTCCGTTGGTTTGAATTTTAATTAGGTAAAGACTTGGAGTATTGGCTGGCCGGAGAAGACAAGTATTTATGATACAATAAGCAGCTGGAAGGAAGACGTCCCGATTCGGATTAATATTGCAGAGTTTTTCCGTATCTCTCAGTTTGAGGCCCGCCTTTCGCTCGTTCAATGCCTTCCTTCTTCATCCTTATCGATAACGGCTTCGTCATCCTTATTAAACTGTGTTGAAACACGCCCGCGAAATTCTCTCTCTCTCTCTCTCTCTCTCTCTCTCTCTCTCTCTCTCTCTCTCTCTCTCTCTCTCTCTCTCTCTCGTTGATTGTGCTCCATATAGTATGATTAACCATCGAGCAACTCATTTTTTTTATCACTTGCCCCATAAACACCTCTAAGTGGGAGACTCTTGAATTCGCCGTAGCAACAACGGGTGATCACCCAGGAAACGCTTTCATTCTCCATAAGGGACAAATACACGGGAATAGATACAGAGACCTCCCACTGATATTCCTCGCCAAAAAAAGATCTTCTCTGCTCTTGTGGTGGCACAACACTGCGAGGTATGAACGACTCATATATCATTTGCCAAATACATACCTTTCACGGCGGGTGACCCAAGTTGAAACCTTGCGACACTCAAAGAGTTGGTAGGCACACACATTACAGACATCCAATTACAGAAATCACGCTCACGCACTTGCCTGCCTTGTTAATATGTCTAAGAACAGAGTAGAAAAATATTTTGTAGAAACAATTTTATAACGAACAAAATTTTTTTTTTAAATGCATGACATGGATCAGGTGAGGTAGAATTGCGTTTCTGCAGTCACGATTTCTTTTTCCTCTTTCTCTCGGGTGGCTGGATGCACGTGACGGGTGAGGGCATGGTGTGTAAAATTTTATTTCTGCTCTTAATTCATATTTACATCCATTTTCTGTAGAAGCAGGTCATTATTTTGCTGGCGTGATGGTTTTGCGCGTACATGGGTGTAGACATGGAAAATTTAACCTTCACTTCTCTCTTAATCCTTTTTGGGGTTAGCCTGAAGTGGGTCATGGGGTCTTTGTTGAGCCAATACCTCAGTAAATAGAGCTGTAAATATTTTGTACAAAATCAAGACCATATGTTCGAGGTTTCTGTGATGATACCAAATGGTTGATGCGCGATCGATCGACAGAAGTATATTATTGGTTAGTTTATAGAGCGGTGCTATCTAGTGTACGATCTCTATATGTGCATACCGTAATTGTAGAGCTACCTTATATATTCTCCTCTTTCCTGTAAAATTTGGTTGGCTACTTTTCCAAGGTCAAGCTATTTTTTCAACCTTTTTCCTGTGGTGGTGAGAGAGCCTTATGCTTTCCTATTCATTCTTTTACTACTGCTAGAATAGGTTAAAAATGAACCAGTTTAATAATAGGGACCTCACCGAGTGGGCCGAAAGGTCTTTGAGGCTTCCTCTTGTCCTTGTAACTCCTTGTCTCTCTCTCTCTCTCTCTCTCTCTCTCTCTCTCTCTCTCTCTCTCTCTCTCTCTCTCTACTTCTTTTTCGTGTTTCTTATCCCACTGACCCGACCCTCCAATACCAAGCTCCTCTCCTTCTCATAAGTTCAAACGCATAAAAAAACGACCAACCAACCATTTAAATGATCGACGACTATCTACCCGAACGATCTTTGTGACGTGTTCGCGCGCAGTATCTTCCCGCTTCATAGTCGTCATCTTAATTGCTTTGATCGTCGTCGACGTGAGTCGTAGCCGTCAAATCATCGTTGTATTATCGTCATTCGATCGAAGCAATCGACGTAACTCACTCAACAGTCGTCTCTCGTAGCGTAAATCGAATTTCAGTTGCACCGGAGAGAAACTTACTCTTAAATTAATATCTTCATTATGGCTGATACGCCTCCAGTTTCAAAGCATCGATTCATTATTAATTTAAATTTTCGAACTTCTATTTATTTCTGGAAGCACGAATTGGGCCCCAGTCCATAATTGAGCCCGATTTCATATAGAGAAGGCAATCGAATGAGTTTCATTTTATATGAATCCTATTTTTTAACAGGATTATCAGTTCATAATAGTCACTCTTTTCTTGCCTATTTTTATGCAGTTTCGTAAGAAAAATAATCGCTTCCGAGCGATTCCAACATCTTTCGTGTATTTAAACACCTCGTCAGGGAATACACGAAAGGGTTTAGATCGTTTCTTATTTTTCGCCGTGGGTAAACATTTAATAATTCCATGCGTTTAATTGTGAACTTCACCCCATATATATATAATATATATATATATATATATTATTTTTTTATTATTTATTTATTTATTTATTAAATTATCTATCTTTCATTTAATGAAAACAAAGACGTGTTTCTCGGTGAACGCTAAAACAAATAACCTTATTTAACTTTAGTAATAATAAGAACTTCAACTTATATAAAAACTTTTACTTATTTTTAGCTTCAATACAAAATATTCAAATAAAAAATGTAATGATTTGAATGTATTATTAGGTATAAGCTGCTTTATTGTACAAGAATTCAGATTTCACCTTCATATTATACAAATTAGATACACACACACAACACAACACACACACACACACATATATATTATATATATATATATATATATATAACTGGGATGAAAGTGAATATAAATCGCTCTTTATATGTGATTTATTTATGTTTGAATTTTGCTTCTATTGACAGTATATTCGTTCGTGTTACCATGGGCTTACGAATACAGATATTCTCTATAGTTATATTTGGAATTATCGATATATCTAAGTTATTTAAATTCTTTTTTGTGTATGTAAAATTCGTATGAAGAAATTACCTTCATTTGCGAAGTATTTCTGCTAAATTAATATCAAAGATTTTCTTCTTTTCTTCTTCGTTTTTGGAATTTTTTTTTTTTTTTTTAATTTTAGGAAAATGAGATTGACATTTGATTCGGAAGAAGCGACGAACGAGTTGCTGCTCTTAAGAATTCGCTCCGCATAAACCTCCATCTTCGTTTCATTCATTATAAAGAACGCCGTTGGAAGTACCTGTAGAAGAGGCCTGATACTTCTTTATCGTTCTTCTCTGTTGTTAATCCATATGTTTAAAGGATGAGCTCCGACTTTGTGATCTCCGTTCGGAGTCTCCTCGAGTTCTTTGAAATTGAACTGAAGGGTTCTTAGCTTGGTGAAAGTCGTAGAACAAGCGAGAGTTCCCGAGCCGGTTTTAAGGACAGTTTTTTTTTTTTTTTTTCTTATTCTCGTCTTTGAAAGCTTCTAGTTTCTCTCTTTGAAGTTCGAAATTCGGTATGCGAATATTTTATCTTCATTCGGGTTCATTCCTTCCTTTATGATCGAATGTGAAGCGGCTCTGTTATGACAGTGTATGAAAAGAACTTTGAGAAATTCCTATTAAAGTAGCTTCCATGAAGCGTCAACGGATTTTGGCGTCAAAATAGTAAAACTGTACCGAATATTTATGAAAAATGCTTTTGCGAAGAGATTTAATAGCCAAACGAGAGTGATTTAGTAATTGTAAATTCAAAAAGAATTAATCTCACATCATTTAAATGAATTCTTCCTTGTTTTTTACTTTGAATAAATCGGTGTTCGGGCCTTTAGATAGAAAGTATTGTATTTTATACGTTAATATATATGCAAAATGGCTTTAAACTGATATTCGCTTCATCATCCATTGTTGCAATGTGTTCATATATACATACATGTTTTGACCAATTTTTCGAGGTCATTAAAACACACTTTCATTCTAAAGTTCTTTAATTTATGCATTCAAGCTTCAAATACAGGGTTGTCAACGACATCTGCGCACCTCGGTTGGTATATTTATTTGAAATGGCGAAGAGTATCGTCGGATTATCTTAGAAAAAATATAATTTACTTATTCCTTTAGATTAATATATCCATAAATTCATCTAGAGATAAAGAGAAGAAATTTATTTTAATTTTCGCTCAGAGAGAGAGAGAGAGAGAGAGAGAGAGAGAGAGAGAGAGAGAGAGAAAATACAGGTTTCGCATGCAGTTTTTCGGTGAATACATGTATCATTTCCTCGAAACGGTCTTCAATCTTTTAAGGTCTGAGGTGTTACTTATGTAGCCTTGTCCGATATAATCTATAAAGTTTTAATGAAACGCGTCGTATTTCGGTTCATGTTTGATAATTTCGAGGCAGTAAACACCTCAAAAGTTTATTTAAGGCTGTATTTTAATGGCATAATTATTATTATTATTATTAATTATTATTATTAAAGTTTTGGGTTGTGTGACCTCGTAACAACAAAGACTACGGGACGGAAGGGGACCTACAGCTTTAATGGGATAAGAACTATCTAAAGGTTGCTACATCATTTGGACGGACATCCTTCTAATTATATTGAACAGTCCCAACATCCCTTAACCTCGCTGATCTCGTCGGAAGCTGTATTGGGACGCGATCATCACGTAACCCAAATGGAGAATAAAGGAGTCTTTTTACGTAACTTAAATAGTTTTGAAAAATATGAAATGTAAAGACCGCTGAACTTGAGCAACAAAATTGCTGAATTTGATTGAAACTGAAAATGAGTTTAATGCCTTTACACTTTAAGTAATATAAATGTTGACTTCAAATTTATTTTAAAATAAGCGAATCTCGACTTTATAATCATAAAATAAACTTACACGAAAAAGCTTAAAAACGTTCACGAACTATGTACATTATTTTATGTAAGGCAAAAATCTGAAATCACATAAAATCTAACGAGGTGAATAGATAATTATATAATTATACAGAAAAGTAAAGAAAATAGAATGAGATATATGACATTTTTATAGCGGGGTCATAATACATTAGAGGACTACTATATTATCCTTTGGTCTTCTAGGTCGATCTCATAAGCATAATAACATCGTATTATATCCTTTGTTTGAATGTTTTTATATCTGATGTTGTTACTATGCAGTTTTGAGGACAGTTTCGCCAAAAAGTTCGCTCAGAAACGTAACATTTTGAGAGTAATAAAAAAATAAATAAATAAATAATGATGATGGGTTGTTTTAACCTCCTTCGCAACATCTAAGATCATATGACTGAGGGGACCTACTGCTTTGCGTGGGATCCGAACCACGGGTCGATGCGTAGTCTGGACGTGGAAGACGGTCTCCCATCCAACTACTGTCCGACCCAAGGTCGCTTAACTTCGCTGATTAATGAGAAGCGATGTTACGATATTGGATACCATGTAGCCCTCGAGAAAGCCAAAGAAATCACTAATCAGTAATGAATGGGTTTTGTTTTTTGGGGGAGTTTATTACTGTTACCCAAAAGAACAAATTACCCATAGAAAAACAGAATATTTCCAGTCAGTAATTTATTATGGGTTTTAGAGATTTTGGGTTTGTAGACGAACTTTTTTACAAAATTGTATAATATTATACGTAGAACTAAATCTTTGTGGTATAACATAATTAATCAGGAAAGCCATAAAAATCTTTGTGGTAACCTGGTATAGGAACTTTTTGGATCACTCCCTAATCTAATCGCGCGGAGGTGAAGCAAACTCGTGGCCTTTCCAAGCACGTGTTAACAACTTAACACTACTTCTGTTTTTAGAAAACAAAAATCGGCTCAACGGGCATGAAACTATGAGAACGTCATATTATCACCGGTAGCATCATAAATCTTGTATAAAGATGTAGTTGCTAAAGCAAATGACAGGAAACTAAATGAAAGATCGTCGAGTTTAATGTAGCGCATGTTCAAAATTGCAAAACGACGCATATCTCGAGAAATTCGAGAATTGGCTAGAGAAAAGCATTATCTGAAGCACCATTGCGTGAGGAGGCTTTTATTTTCCTCACCTTTTGGAGTTTAAGAACGTTCCTCACACGAAACGTATCATAAATCTTAGAACTGAATCGAGGTGAAGTGAAATTGCAGTAAAGAAAAACGACAACACTTAGTTCAAGTGTGAATGCGGTCATAACTTTTGAAACACGTCCTTTCTCCTCTGTAGGACTGACGGTATAGAGCAAATATCATCCCTAGTAATTCGAGTACCATCTGCTTACGAAAACCCCTTTTTTTTTAACGAAGGGCCAGCTGCAAAGGAAACGGAGCAAAGCTGATTTTATCTTTTCCCAGATGGTGCATTTAGGCCTTAGGGCAGATGGCAAAAAGTAGTTTGTATCGTTTTTATTATGATTGTGCATTTGTAAAAGGTTCTAATCAGACCTTTTTCAGAATTGCCATGACAAACAATTATCAAAGCTTTTATATAAATTGGTAGTTCTGCTAAACTTTTAATTAACTCCCCATGTAATATATATATGTGTGTGTGTGTGTGTGAAAGATTTCTTCCGAGCGATAAGGAAAGACTGATTAAAATTGAATTTCCTATAAACAATGAATACCTCTTAATTGTGAAGTGCTATTTGCTTTACAATAATGACAGTAATCTTGATGAATACATCGATTTTTTGTATAAAATTAAGTCACTATTAGATAAACCGAAATATTCGCAGTGCATAATAATAATAATGGGGGACTTTAATGCCGATGTAAAATCAGAAATTGTGAGTCTGCTAAATTAAGTATAAGTGATGTAGAATTACTGGGTATAAATAGCAATAATTTTACGTACGTCAGTGATATGAATGGTAGCACTAGATGGATTGAGCACTATCTCACTAGTAATAATTTAAAAGAACGTCTTGTCAATGTTATAGTTTTCGTGATTTCCTTCTCTCAGATTATAGACCTTTAAGGCTAGTAATTAATTGTACCAACTTAAATAATACTCTACATAATAATAACTTATTCGGTAAGAATGAACGTGTCGACTGGACTAAAGTTAATATGCATCAGAAAATAGAATATAAAGCTAGAACAGAGCACCTTTTTAATAATTTAGAATTATCTCATCTTGACTGCAGTAATTCCTGTCCCAATGGCTCTCACTTTAAACTTATTGATAGGTATTATAATGATATAACATCAATACTAAGGAAGCAGGAATGCTTTGAATTAAATCGTACAATTGTCATACTAAAATTATTGCTCCCCTAAAAAGGGAATCAAAAGATGCTTGCGAAATATGGTGTCTCTTGGGTTGACCAAGAATAGGGCCACTTTACACTTTACACGAATATGAGAAGTAGGCCTCATTATAAAGCACCCATAAGGCAAAGTAAGAAGGAAGATGATTCTATTCGAGCAGCAAAACCCCGAGAGACTAACTTAAATAATAATAATAAACATTTTTGGAAATTTGTCAAGAAGGAAACGAGTGCCAAGAATACCATCCCATCAACAACTGATGGAGTGCCTGAGGAAGAACAAATAGATAAACTGTGACGAACGCGGTGCTCAAACATCTTTAACAGCGTGGGAAGAGTTAATCTTAATGTAGGCTGCAATGAAACGTCATTTGGAGGGGCCAGTGAAAATACGGGGACTTCAGTGCCTGAAAATAAGAGTCTCATGAGGGATCTAAAAACAGGTTCCTCCCCGGGTACAGATGACTTGTCGAATGAGCATTTAAAGTATACTAATGACGTGATGAATCTTCATATCTCATTACTGTTCTGAGCCATGCTTCCTTACAGTTATATTTCTGCAGAGTTTATGAGGGTATATATCACATCCCTTGTCAAAAATTCTACCCAGAGATAACTACAGCCTCCTGCTTTTCAAAACTACTTGAGAAACTTTTGCTAAGTCGACTAAATGATTATTTATGGATGTCTCTTAATCAGTTTGGTTTTAAAAGGTCCCATTCAACTGATCTGTGTATGTATGTTTTGAAGAAGATTGTATCAAAATATAATGACCGCAATTCAACTATTTATAGTTGTTTATTGGATATAGGCAAAGCATATGGTAGAGTGAATTACAATATTCTATTCAAAAAATTAGAAAACAGGAATGCTCCACTATATGTTTTAAATTTATTACAATTTTGGTACATACACTAAACTTTTACTGCTAGCGGGGGCACTGTATTGGCCGAATGTTTTAGTTCCTCATGCGGAGTTACTGTAGACAAGGCTCCTTGCTCTCCCCTTTGCTATTTAATGTGTATATTGATAGATTTATTACTTCTCTTAATGAGGCAAGAGTGGGATATTGTATAGATAACCTGAGGATAAATAACTTGGTCTATGCCGATGATATGGTATTAATAAGCCCTTCATTTAAAGGTCTGGAGTATCTTATAAACATTTATGAATTATAGTCACAGAACCATGGCATTAATTTTAATGTTATACATACTAAGGTTATACAATTCCATCCTTAAAGCTCAAACCAAACCGGGTCAAATTATCACCACCTCCATGAGTGACGACTCGGACATAATGGAAACAATACCGAAGTTACTGTGCTAAAGCAAACATGATCATAAGGAACTTCAGATTCTGTACAAGCGAAGCTAAGACACTCTTTTTCGTACTTTCTGCACTAATATTTATGGACAGCAACTCTGGATTAATTATAAAAAAAAAGGTTCTTGTAGACCCTAAATTTGCTTTATGACAGATCTTTTAGGTTGCTGAATAAGTTACCTCCAAGATGCTCAGCTTCTCAAATGTTAGCTAACCGCAAGTTTCGAGCCTCCCTGAAGTAACAAGACGTGCTCAATACAGTCTAATGCAGTGATTCCCAACCTTTTTACTATGGTGGCCCAGTTTTGATGGTCATAAATGTTGTTGGTGGACCATATATATATATATATATATATATATATATATATATATATATAAAAGGATATTTTTTGTAATATATCTGACTTATTTTGAAGCATTACAAACACTAATTGTGACCCACTAGAAAATCCACCATGACCCACAGGTTGGGAATCTATGGTCGAATGCGAAAATTTCAAAGCTCAGACAATCCAGGTGTCCAAAGTTATTCATCAATCTGCTTTGTCTTCTAGATTATGAGCGTCTTGGTATGAAAGTGTTGTCTGTAGCTTCACTTAACACCTACATTGGACCTTTCATTACGTGTACATTTTTATTTTTATTTTTTAGCATCAGTTTTGGGTAGTTGTTACTATTAATTTTAATATTACCAATTTTCTTACGTGTAATAATTTAATAATTTAGAATTATCGCAGCTTGACTGCAGTAATTACCGTCCCAATGATTCTCACTTTAAATTTATTGATAGGTATTATAATGATATAACATCAATACTAAGGAAGCAGGAATGCTTTGAATTAAATCTTACAATTGTCGGTTTTAGTCCATTTTTTTAATTTATTGTTTAATTAGTTGTATCGTTTATTACCCTAATGATTATATTATTGTATTTCTTTAGGGGATTTGTCTCCTGCTAATAAAGTGATGTACGACTCGAGACCTTTTTTTCCTGGTCTCGGTGGTCTCGACTACATCACTGATATATATATATATATATAAAATGAAATGAAAATGAAAAGGTTTATTGGCAGACTATAGTCCATATGACAAATATTATTAATAAATGACAGTTCATATACTAAGGATAGAAATATATACAAATGATTAGAAATAATACTGTAATGTCGAAGTTAAGTGGAGCTACAGACAGACGTTTTCGTACCAAGAAGTCCATAGCTTAGAGGATGCTCAGAATGGTCCCCTGAGGTTTTTCCTTGATACACACAGACCATGCATGGAACAAGGAACTCTTTTTGGTCGGACTAACGTCGGGTTAACAGCATAAAAAAGGAAAAACTATATGTTTGTCATTTACCATTACTTGTTCGGACTATAGTGGACTTAATTTTCCCAGAAGAGTTCCTTGTTCCATGCACTGTCTGTGTGTATCATATATATATACAACAAAAGTGTCATCAACATACCTAAAGTAACGGATGGACGCCAGAAATAAGATAATTTTAAGCTAATTAATTAATTTCAAACACTTTCATAAGTAAATGTTAATATTTGTGAGAGAAACGCTTCCTCTTGAAGTGTGATCACTGCTTATAAAGCGAATAATTAAAAGTGAAGCAAATGTTTTACAAACGAAATTAATTGGTTATTTTCTATTGGTAATAAAGGGCCTTTATCGGGCAAATAATCTGTTAAAAATAAAATGTGATGTCCAAAGGTACGTTCGTAGATAAGGAAGTCACGTTAAAACTAAGCATTGATTTTCCATTAAGATACTTGATACGAATCTTATCAGTAAACTTTGAACATTTTTATGATGAGAACGACAAATATTTCTAAGAAAAATACAAAAATGTTTCGACATCAAAGAGGATAATTTGTATGGATTGGAGACTTGTCGAAATGATTGGTCGCGGAGACCAGTCTGGCTTTTAGGGATTTTTGGGAGCCATATAAATGAAGGAGACTCCTCAGTAGATAAGAACGGGGGAACTTTTTTTCTAAATTGCTCAGAATCTTCTTTAAATGATTGATAAAGTTTGTTCGTGATTATTTAAGCGGGTTACGATTAAGTTTTACATCTGAAAGCAATTTTTACAGTTTCTTTAAACATGTTTTTATTAATATAACACCTTCTTACCTTTTAAGAATAAGAGAAAGTCACTACTAATTAATCCCCTTTGATTGACTGCTACAAAATGTTAAGGTTTTAAACAAACGCCTTCCTCATATGACCCTGCAATAAACTTCCGTCATACAAGGCCAAAAAGATCATGTAATTAATAGTATTTCACACTGGAAAAATTAACACTATCTCTTTTGTTCTTTTTCATAAAGTGTTTGAAATAGTTCAGAAAACCAGTTGAACAGACGAGAATGAGAGGACAAAGCTTTCTGATCACACTTATAAAAACTTCATTCCACTTAAACAATCACGGATAGACTTTATCTAAACGTTTAAAGACGATTTTGGGAAACCTATCGAAAAAAGCTTCGCTTCACTTATCTACTGAGTGTCAATCACGCCCTCTTCATTCCATTTCTCAGACTGGCTTGGGACAGTCTATGTCTAGGTTTCTCCCTCACTTATATGGCTCCCAGAAAATCCTAAGCCAGTTTGGGACTGTCCGCTGCGACGACCAATTATTTCGACGAGTCTTCTTGGGTCTCGAACCACTTCTCTGTGGGAAAAAAAGTTATTTTTTTCATCACTTTCATCTTAATAGAAAAACTATGTTTAGTTTCGAAGTGATTTGCTCACCTACGAAGGTACCTTTGGATATCACACTTGATTTTTAACATATTATTTCTCTGATAAAGCCCCTTTATTACCTGTAAAAAATAAGACATTAATCTTGTTTGCGAAACTCTGTACTCTTGACAATTGCTTCATCTATAATTATTTGTTTCATCAAGAGTGGTCACCTTGAAGATGGGGTGTTGTCTCTTACAAATATTAACATATTTATTTATGGAAGTGTTGAGACTCTATATATATATATATATATTATATTATATATATACACACACACCTTGGTTACCTTGGTTTTGCTTTCGCCCGAATTCTTCATTCTGACGAAGGTCAAGCTTGACACTCCACCTTAGACTCACAATTTAACGTGTATCCGAACCACACCCCACCAGCAACCCAGCGTCTTAACCACTAGCCTACCCAGGGTACCCATTTATCTACCAACCAGTTGGTTTTTTTTTGTGTGGAACAATGAAGAGCTGGGCTTTGGTGCGAGCCGCCTGCCGTCACTGGGTCTCGATCCGGGGCCGATGGATTCGTAGTAGTCAGCGACGCTAACCACTACACCACCGAGATGCATTTTATATATATATATATATATATATAAAATGCGCCTGGGTAGTGTAGTGGTTAGCGTAGTATATCTTTCACCACTAATTCGTCAAATATCAGTTCGATAGAGTGAAAGATATACTTTCTAACAAGATGGAGCCCCTGCTCACAGAGCACGCCAAACTGTCACATTCCTTGAGAACGAAACATCGGATTTATCGAACCAATATGTGGCCGGCCTGTAGCCCCGATCTTTCACCACTAGATTATGGCGTTTGGGATGCCCTGAAGTCCAAAGTTTATTTATATCCCTGGTACCAATATAAGAGACATAGATGAACTACGCAAAAGAATTCTGCTCGGCTAGGAGAAGGTGTCTCAACGATATGTAAACAGGTGTATTGATCAGTGGCGTCCACGTTTGGAGGCCTGCGTTGAGCAGGAAGGGGGACACATCGAGCAACTTCTCAATTAAGACGAACAACATGCTAAGGTAAGCATCTATGAAGTTTTGGAGCTCTTGTCCCTTACTTTTTTTAATATATATGACAGTTTACCTCTAAGGGGTCACTTTTTTTACCCACCCTATATATATAACGTTACAGATTACTAGTAAATGTAAACAAAATGTAAATATATGAATGTTGTCCAGCATGAGAACTAAAAAAAAATACATATACAGTATATATATTTTTGATTGGTTTTGGGTTTTGACTGTTGGTTTGGAAATAGCTATTAAAATTAATAGGTTTGTACTATATGGAATACATACAGATAAACACGGCATACAACCCGAGCAAATTGGGAAAGATCCCTTTTTGATTTTTCTAAAACATAACGTAAAATAACGTGGCAAAGCGAATAGCCAGTCAGTCAGACGCGCCTAACAAGAATCCACTCCCGCCAAAACTCTTGTGTAAAATTTTTAAAATTTCAAACATAAATTTTGACGTTTCAGATTTATGATAAAAGTTTAATTTGATTTTTAATCCGTTTTGCTGTTGATGTTACGTATTTGCAATACATATTTTTCATTTAAAAATATATATATATTTTTCCAGGGTAACAGGTTTTAGAAAATTGGGATCCCTGAACGGTCCCAAATCAATGGTTGTATGTATGTATACAAATCGTCACACACACACACACACACACACACACACACACACACCACACACACACAAATTAAATATTATATATATAAAATGCTGAGGTTTTCGTTTGGTAACAAAAACTAATAATATATATATATATATATATATATATAATAATATATATATAATATATATAGAGAGAGAGAGAGAGAGAGAGAGAGAGAGAGAGAGAGAGAGAGAGAGAGAGAGAGAGAGAGAGAGAGAGAGAGAGAGAGAGAGAATAAAATAATAATAATAATAATAATAAAATAATAATAAAATAAATACATTTTTTTCAATTTACAATGACATGAATAATTATGAAGCTCGATTATTTATTTAATTTAATTTGGCCCTTAAGCTTTAGGCTTTACTGGGCCCTTATTAAAAATAAGCAGCTAGTTGTTATTAATTAATAAAATAATAAATAAATAAATAAGTAAATAAGTATTATTAATAGTTAAAACATGTATTACAATATTAAACAATATTAATGGACAATATTAAACAATAATGGACAGTATTAAACAATATTAATGGACAATATTAAACAATATTAGTGGACATTAATCCTAGATTTTTGTTAGTAGCCATTATTAATCGGGATTTCAACTTGGTTTTAAACGAATTTACATTCACAATATTTTTTATATCAGCATTTAATCATTTCATAGTTTCAATCCAATGAAAATGGATAGTTTTGAGATGAAGACAATATAAATTGAGGTATACAAGCTTTGATCTATTTCTGGTCTGATACGAGTGGATTTCTTGATGAGTTACAAAATATCTATTTACCCATTGCAAAATTAATGATTTGTTCTTACACTTGTAAATAAAAATAAAATGTCCACTTGATTATATCATTGAGCTTTAGTAGGTTTAGCTCTTTAAATAATGCACTAGAATGATCAAGGAAATCAGCATCAGATAATAACCTTATTGCTCGTTTTTGAATGACAAAGACACCATTTAATGCTTGTTGGCGGAGTTTCCCCAAACAAGGTGCAGTACGTTATATAAGGAAGAACAAGAGTATGATAAAGAGTCAATAAAACTTGTTTAGGGACTACATTTCTAAGTTTAAACATTATAGCAACGCTCCTTGAAATCGTTTTCGCGATATAATTTACATGATCACTCCATTGCAAATTCTTATCTAGCATTACACCAAGAAATTTTGTTACAGTACACTCCTTTATGGCAATTTCCGTTGTTTTATTAATTATTACGAAAGCCATATTGATTTGGAGATAATAAATTGTAGGATTCTAAATATCGCTGCATTCTAATTTTTACAATTTTTTCACAAACTTTGCTGAACACAGATAATGAACACACCGGCCTGTAATTTGTTGCTAGTGTAGGATCACCCCTTTAAAAAGGGGTTTTATACAACCAGTTTTTAGCATTGATGGGAATATTCCTTTGGAAATACTTTGATTGATAATTTTAGCCAAAGTTACAGATATCTTATCTTTAACAAGTTTCAATATAGGTACAGGAATGTCATGAATGTTATTTTTTGTATTTTTTAATTTACCAATAATATTCTGGACCTCAGTAGAGGTAGCAGGAACAAAGAAAATTAATTTAGTGGGCTGGGTGGCATATATTCTAGAGGTGAGTGATCATTATTTATTAATTGTGAACGAAGCTTATCCGCTATTGAAGTAAAATGTGCATTTAAAGAGTCTGCAATAGCAGTATCATCAGTAATTTCTTTATTATCAACATTTAGTTTCTCTATTGAATTTTTCTTAATTTGTTTTCCGAGAAGATTGTTTATGGTTGTCCAAGTGTTTTTCATGTCTCCTTTATGTTTGGAAAATTGATTGTTACTAGCAAAAGATCGGCGCTACGCGCCGATTTTGCTAGATCTGCGGTGCTTGGACCTTCGACCTTCGACGCCTACGGCGTATTTTATTTTGAACATCAATAGCCCTTTATCTGGATATCGTTCCCATTCCTCTCACCTTGGGCCTCAGTAATTGGGGTGCCTGTGGCCCTCCAATTACTGGCAAACCAATTATTCGGTCAATAAAACTACAGAAAAGAACGCAGCCATGAAAATCTAAAACTTCACAAATCTTGATACGATGAACTCGGATGTGAAGCTCAAGATTTTCATGACTGCGTTCTTTTCTATAGTTTTATTGACCAAATAATTGAACCGACAGTAATTGGGGGGTCGCAGGCCCCTAATTACTGGGGGTTCAATTATTTGGTCAATAAAACTATAGTCATGAAAATCTTAAGCTTCACAAATATTGACACAATGTGAAGCTCAAGATTTTCAATGCTGCGTTCTTTTCTATAGTTTTATCGCGGTGCTGGGGGCCCTCGGGCCCAGTAATTGGTGGTGGTGGTGGTGGGGGGGTGCTGGTCACACATATATTTTCGTTCATTACTCATCACCCCGATCCACCATACGAAGTTTGGTCGAAATCGGTTCAGAAACGTAAAAGTTTTTTCTGCGGACAGACAGGCAGACACATTTTTGCTAAATTATAATAGTAATGATGCCCGATTAGGTTAATTAAATGGCCGGTTAGGTCAACTGAATGCCCGATTAGATTAATTGAATGCCCGGGTACGTTAATTGAATGCCCGGTTAGGTTAATTGTACACCTTTGACGATTGGTTAGGTTAAGTCATGATATTTTCGTTAAAGCCAACGAAAATATCACGACTTAACCTAACCAATCGTCAAGGGCGTACAGATGACCTAACCTGGCATTCAATGAACCTAACCGGGTATTCAATAATTTTACCATAGGTTTCGTAATGATCTTGATGACATCATTTAATGTTTTAAAATTAATTATTTAATTTATTAACACCCACGTGCACAACCTCGGGAAGTAATCAATGTGTGTGAAGTTTCATGTTTGTAACTGCTTCCATTTTGGAGTTATGGATGGCTGGAACACACACACACACACACACACACACACACACACACACACACACACATCACACACACACGTCTTTTTATTATTATTATTATTATTATTATAGATAAACAATAGACTGGTACAAATTTATAACCGAAAGACTTCCGAAAATCAACAATTTTTTATAAAGAAAAGGGGAAAATTGGTTTTGTAGGCCTAGGGGGTCCGAAATTTTCATAAAATGGAGAATAATTGCTATTTTCTTACATACAGCGACAGGCATAATGATATTAGGATACCTAATAGAAATTTTGTAATATTTTAAAGTGGGGAAAATAAATAATTTTCTAAAAATGATCTTCAACTATAAAAGCGCATCTAATCAGATAACTTAATTAACGTATTTCTATGACAACTAAAAAATAGAATGATAAATCAATATCCTATCAAATTGTTTGTGTATACGTAAAATTATTTGTACAAAAGCCACAGTAATAAAACGTACAAAAGTCACGGTAAATAATTTCGAGTGTGGCTCGTTTAACTTTAAACTCGTGTTTATTTAAATTGCCCGTTTTAATTATGTAATCGAAAAATGGGGGAAGGAATTATATATATATATATATATATATATATATGAAAAGAAGGATCAACACAACGGCAAACATTTTCATTTATTTGTACATCAGACGTCAGTCCGTACCAACCGTCCCCTCAGTAGCCCTCCACAATCCGCAATTAGAAACCACAGTAATGAAAACGACCATCCCCTTCACAAAACTCAGTTTGAAATTTTAACTAGATCCAATAACCTTACAGAACTCCGAATTTTAGAATCTTTGTACATCTATAGAAACAAACCCTCCCTTAATAATAATAGCTCATCCTACAAATTAAGACTCTTTTGACAACCAACCGTGTTTCACAGATATACCCTTTCTAATCCCCTGACCACCTAGTGGTCTCTTAGACTTTGCCAAGTATGGAGGTGGATGTAAAATTGTGTATTTACCTATTGAGGTAATTTAATTTTAGTTTTTATAGTGATGAAATTTAATTTAATTTAGTTTTATAGTGATGAAATTTAAATGTTTTAATTTGTATTGATGCAATTTTCATTTTGCTTTAGGTTTTAATTTTAATGGTCTTAATATTGTATTGATGTAACTTTCACTTTTCAATTTTGTTTTAAGGTTTTAAGACTTAACTCACTGATGATGACAAAAGATTTGTCGAAACGTCTGATGTACAAATAAATGAAATGTTTGCCGTTGTGTTGATCCTTCTTTTCATCTGTAAGCTCCGGTTCCCTAAGGAGAAGTCAATAGCTTTGATATATATATATATATATATAGATATATATATATAAGGCTTCATTTCTGAATAGTATATTAGATAATAGTTATATTTTGCAATTTTGATTATTTTAGTTAATTTGTTTCTGTATTGAGTATATTGTATTTTAGGGATTTTGCTCTGTAATTGCAATTTGAATAATTTATCTCTGTTCTTTATTGAAGTGATAATTCCTGGAGTGATCCATATATATATTTCTTTTAATTCTTTTAATTCATTCAACGTTGGTTTGTTTACCTCTTTGTAAGCTTATTTCTGTACCTATGGTCTCATTTATTTCTATACTGTATTATATCCACACCGGTATGGTCCCCATAACGTAATGATGGGATTGTTTTTAACCTGCTTTGCAACATCTAAAGTCATATGTCGGAGGGGACCTACTACAGCTTTACGTGGGATCCGAACCACGGGTCGCTACATAATTCGACTCCACTGCGGACCCAATGTCGCTTAACTTCGCTGATCGACGAGAAGCGATGTTATGACACTGGCCATGACGTAGCCTGGTATGCTGCCAATGCTCGCGGCTCAAGCGAAGTGAAGACATGAGATCGGGCGTTCGACTCACGTTGGTGGTGATAATAATAATCCAGGAGGTAGTATAATAGGTCTCATTTATTGGCCTGAGCGCTGTGCTAGTTCCTGGCCCTCTTCACTGATTATTAATATAGCGGCATCAAATCCCCGATTCACACACACACATATATATATATATATATATATATATATATATATACATTATGACTGCAAACACGCAGTATAATTAACGTAAAGAACGACGCTTTGTATAGGAGAATATTCCGCGCAAGACGAGAATATTCTCCTATACAAAGCGTCGTTCTTTACGTTAATTATACTGCGTGTTTGCAGTTATAATGTATATAATGTTACGGCATGCGGGAGGTGCCCTTTGGGGCATTGGTTTCTGCGCGCATGTAGAGGAATTATGACATTTGATTGAGTGAGGCCTGTGGTGTAATGGTTATCATATCTGACCGGCAATCGGAAGATCCGGGTTCGTTTCCCGGGTGGTTACCTCATTTTTTCATTTGTTTCGTTCTTTCGCTCTCGTCTTGCGCGGAATATTCTCCTATACAAAGCGTCGTTCTTTACGTTAATATATAATATATATATATATATATATATATATATATATATATATATATATATATATATATGCCTCAGTTGCGTAGTGGTTAGCGTCGCTGACTACGAATCTATCGGCCCGGGATCGAGACCCGGTGATGGCAGGCGGCGCGCAGCAAAAACCTAGCTGTTCATCCTTCCACACAATAAAAATGTGGTTGGTAGATAAATGGGTATCGTGGGTAGCCTAGTGATTAAGACGCTGGGCTGCTGATGGGGCGTGGTTCGGATTCCACGTTAAACTACAGGTCTAAGGTGGAATGACAAACTTGACCTTCGTCAGAATGAACAATTCGGGCGGAAACAAAACCAAGGTTAACCAAGGTTATATAATCTTCTTTTATATATACGTTTACAAATGGCTATGTCGTGGTCAGTGTCGTAACACCGCTTCCCGTCGATCAGCAAAATTAATCGACATTGGGTCTCGGTTGTAGTTGGGACGGGGGACAGTCATTCCGCGTCCAAATTACGTAGCGACCCGTGGTTTGGATCCCGCATAAAGCTGTAGGTCCCCTCCGTTATATAACCATTATTGTTGCGAAGAAGATTGAAAAACTCCTTCATTAGTTTAAATTAAAACCCAAACGCCATTTACTGATGTCGGAGGGAATTTGAATCAATCTGATGAGGGTTAGTTAGAATATTTTCTATGTACAATACAAACGCCATTTTTCCACTGGCTTCATTCACCCATTTCATAATGTTAAAAACGATACGTTAACAGTTTATCATTGTATTTTGTATCATTTTCAAATCTAACGTAAGTTAATTATGTTAATAACGAAGAAAAATTTACCAAAATCTTTTTTATAACTTTAAATGTGATATAAAAGACTTAATGTTGAATTCTATGGGTCGTTGTTGTTCGCGAAACATTCTGAAATTGAACGATACAAGAAGAAATTTCATTCAAAAACAAGTTCCACACTCGTAAAAACAATTGATTCTTTAACAAAAAATACTTCATTTAATTCTGTGTTTTCTAATATCTGATCTTAACAAAATTGTCACTGATCTCTCTCTCTCTCTCTCTCTCTCTTTATATATATATATATATATATATATATATATATATATATGTGTGTGTGTGTGTGTGTGTGCGTGTGTGTGTGTTAGTCAGTGTCTAAAATTAGGCAATTTTATAATTGACTGAAATTTTAGGCAATTTGTTAAATGCTCGATTTACTTAATACCTACAGTAATTAAACCTAACCTAGCCATGAATTTTTAGGCAACATATTGGGAAATACCAGTGGGCATACATATGCAGCATTGCCAGAAAGGCTAGGTTAGGTTAAGTTAGGTTACGTTATGTTACGTTTTAGTTTGTGTGTATCACCAATTTGACACATTGCCTGAATTTCAGTGAATTTAATATTGCCTAATTTTACATATTAACTGTAATATATATATATATATATATATATATATATATATATATATATATATATATATATATACAGGGTGTCCCGTAAGTCTGGACCCATAGGGAAAAATAATAAAATTACAAAATAGTCCAAAAATTTATTACATAATCTGTTCAAGTGTCCGCCGTTGTGTCGCACACATAGTTGAAGACGCAATCTCCACTGCGACAGCACTTTCTGAATCACAGTCGCAGAAATTTCTTGACACGCCTCCACAATGCGTGCTTTAAGGTGGAAAATGTTCTGAAGTTTGACCTCGTACACTTTGGCTTTCAAGTGGCCCCACAAATAAAACTCCAGCGGAGTAAGATCATAATAAAAAAATAATAAAAATAATAATAAAAATAATAAAAAAATATATTATAAATAAATTTTTGGACTATTTTATAATTTTATTATTTTTCCCTATGGGTCCAGACTTACGGGACACCCTGTATATATATCTTTATATTGAATAAATTAAAACAAAATAGTTGACGAGTAAAAACGTGACCCCTTCTATTGTTCGTCATTAAAAACAACGCATCTGCATAAATATTAATTTTATATCCTCTTTCATACATTTACTTAACGCAGTAATTAGAATAAGTTGAACAGTTTCGGAAAAAAAGTTCGCCTACGAACGTAAATTTTTTAAAATTTTATTAGTGTCCTCCAAAAATATTAAAATCTTCGAAGAAATATTGGATATTGGCCATTAGTAATTTTTTATATTTGGATATTTTATGGATATAGACGAACTTTTTTCCGAAACTGTACATGACTGTAAAGTGAGTTAGTTGAACTAACAGTTTCCTTTACAAAAAGATGTAAACATACGTTGTGAGTTGCTGTAAACTGACTTTCACTGTACTGTAAATTTTGAACAGTTGAGAAGCTGAGAACCATTTATTCGTTTTGAGAACATTCCCAACAATCAGCTTTCCCAAATATCTGATACATTATGCGTTCGAGGGAAGCCTTTGAACGTTCTTAATGCTAAGAAGTGGTGCTGAACATAATATTTTAAAAAGATTATATTTAAAATTTACATAACGTTTCAGATGTAATATTTTATATTTAAGATTCGGTGAGTAATGGCCAAAGTGGCACACGAGTGCCACTTTTTTATTTTTAATAAAAACCTAAATCTCTCTAATTTCTTATAAAAAATAAGAGAATAGGTTTATATTATTTCTGTTACGGATCATCGTTGCACGCCAGTACGATACAACTTTTAGCCATGGCACAATACTCGAAAATTTTGGCTATCACTGCTGGGCCCGCCGCGGCTGATGCTGACGACGGGCCAGTCTGGCCCGCTGAGGCTGAGTGCCTAGATAGATGATGATGTGAAAATAATTTCTACGTATAAATTATATTATATAGTCTATAATAAAGAGAGGCGTTGCATTTATGTAGTCAGATGTAACTGATAACAACAGTATTTGTGTGGAATATAAACTTAAATAATTCCAGTGAGAATATTTTAGTTTCGTGGACCAGTTCTCCCTTTCTATAAATAAGAAACTCCAAAGTCTTCAGTCGAACCCAAATCCAGAAAGTGCAGCAAACAAACCATTATATAAAAAGGGGAGCTAATACACACACACACACACACACACACACACATTTTGGCTACCAAACAAAACCGCGACATTTACCGAATCTAAAATATCTAATAAATTTAAACTAAACCAAACCTTACCTAACCTATCTTAACCTTACCTAACCTAACCTTAATTACATCCTCATTCTTCATGATATTCATTTATAAAGATAATCCACCGTGACGCACGTTCGTGTCGCGATTGGCTCTGTGTGTATCCTCAAGATTGTCGCGATTGGTTCAATATGTATCTCCAAGATTGTCGCGATTCCCTAGAGAAGACAAACACACACACACACACACACATGTGTGTGTATATATATGTCCTGGTGAATATATATATATACATATATATATTCCTATCCACCTTTTTGTATTTTATAAATGGGAAATTAAAGTCTCCGCAGATCATTATATTTGGGGATGGAGGGTTTATGGCCTTTATTAGCTTTCTGATGTCATCAATGGCCTCCGAGAATTTTTCGGTTGGGGTGCTTGGAGGTCTATAGATGACTATTACTATCACGTTTAGTTTTTCTATTTTCACTGCTAGGAGTTCCACATAGCTGTTTGATTTACTTATTATCGTCTCTGTCATATGACCTTCGTGTACATATATATATATATATATATATATATATATGTTCCCAAATTAAAGGCCCGACAAGGGACCTCCTCAACTCTGAGGAAAATAGCTTGGTTGTCAGGGGGCCAAGACTTTTCAACCAGCTTCCAAAAGACCTCAGAAACGTAACGGGGGTCAAAGTTGAAGTCTTCAAGAGAAGACTGGATGCCTGGCTCAGGACGGTACCAGATGAGCCGGGCGTGCCTAGCTATGTACGGTGGAGAGCGCAAGAAAGCTACTCGCTCCTCTACCAAGCCAGACCTAGAGGCGGGGCACCAGCTTGACCTCCGTGTGAAGAGAGACCAACGCACGAAACAACATAAGGTTCATTAGGTAAAGTATATATATATATATATATATATATATATATATATATATATATATATATATATATATAACTGCAATGACCACGCAGTATATTAATGTATAGAAACGACGTAAGTATATAGGAGTGTTCTGCACACGAGGAAGAGAAATAACGAACAAATGAAAAATGAGGTGACCGCCCGGGAATCGAACCCAGGACCTTCCGATTGCCGTCAGACATGCTACCACTACACTACGGGCCTCGATCAGTCAGAAGTCGCAATTCTCCTACATAGGGCAGAAACTAATGCCTTGAGAGGGCACCCTCGCAAATCGTGAATATGTACATTTAACTGCAATGACCACGCAGTTATTAATGTATAGAAACGACGTAAGTATAGAGGAGTGTTCTGCACAGGAGGAAGAGAAATAACGAACAAATGAAAATTAGGTGACCGCACGGGAATCGAACCCAGGACATTCCGATTGCCGGTCAGACATGCTACCACTACACTACGGGTCTCGATCAGTCAGAAGTCGCAATTCTCCTACATAGGGCAGAAACCAATGCCTTGAGAGGGCACCCTCGCAAATCGTGAATATGTACATTTAACTGTAGTGACCACGCAGTATATTAATGTATAGAAACGACGTAAGTATAGAGGAGTGTTCTGCACACGAGGAAGAGAAATAACGAACAAATGAAAATGAGGTGACCGCCCGGGAATCGAACCCAGGACCTTCCGATTGCCGGTCAGACATGCTACCACTACACTACGGGCCTCGATCAGTCAGAAGTCGCAATTCTCCTACATAGGGCAGAAACCAATGCCTTGAGAGGGCACCCTCGCAAATCGTGGATATGTACATTTAACTGCAATGACCACGCAGTATATTAATGTATAGAAACGACGTAAGTATAGAGGAGTGTTCTGCACACGAGGAAGAGAAATAACGAACAAATGAAAAATGAGGTGACCGCCCGGGAATCGAACCCAGGACCTTCCGATTGCCGGTCAGACATGCTAACACTACACTACGGGCCTCGATCAGTCAGAAGTCGCAATTCTCCTACATAGGGCAGAAACCAATGCCTTGAGAGGGCACCCTCGCAAATCGTGAATATGTACATTTAACTGCAATGACCACGCAGTATATTAATGTATAGAAACGACGTAAGTATAGAGGAGTGTTCTGCACACGAGGAAGAGAAATAACGAACAAATGAAAAATGTACATATTCACGATTTGCGAGGGTGCCCTCTCAAGCATTGGTTTCTGCCCTATTTAGGAGAATTGCGACTTCTGACTGATCGAGGCCCGTAGTGTAGTGGTAGCATGTCTGACCGGCAATCGGAAGGTCCTGGGCGATTCCGGGCGGTCACCTCATTTTTCATTGTTCGTTATTTCTCTTCCTCGTGTGCAGAACACTCCTCTATACTTACGTCGTTTCTATACATTAATATACTGCGTGGTCACTACAGTTAAATGTACATATTCACGATTTGCGAGGGTGCCCTCTCAAGGCATTGGTTTCTGCCCTATGTAGGAGAATTGCGACTTCTGACTGATCGAGGCCCGTAGTGTAGTGGTAGCATGTCTGACCGGCAATCGGAAGGTCCTGGGTTCGATTCCCGGGCGGTCACCTCATTTTTCATTTGTTCTTTATTTCTCTTCCTCGTGTGCAGAACACTCCTCTATACTTACGTCGTTTCTATATATATATAGTTCTCTGGAGAACTGACTAAATATAGCTTGAGGATCTTATTATAACTAACAAGAGTTTAAAAATATATTGCGTTTGCTATATCATAAAGATTTCATTCGCATCCCTCACATGCTCAGAGGCGTGGGAATGAATGTTGTGTTTACTTACAATAACTTGGTTAAGAGTTTATTAACTAGTAATACCCTCGTGAATGTTCCTCGATGTATCTATTCTATTGAATGTTAAGAGGGTAATTTAGTATATATCAGTGAAAGAGGCAAAACTACTAGAATAATAAGAGCATAAATATTATATTCGCACACTAATGAATCTAACGCCATATGTACGTTATTCGTACGTGAATATGGCGAATTATTGCGAATAATTATCGAATTATTGAGCATGTATTATTGCGAGTAATAATTAAACACTGCAATTGATTGGAATAATTCGAGTGTCTTGTTTATAAATAACGACAATGTCGAAAAGAATATAATTGAAGCAGCGTGTATTAACATATTAACATTATAACATTAAATATTTAGTAATTTTAATGTTAATTTCGGTACATATAAACTTCATTGCATTTCCAACCTTATTTTTAATCAGTTTAAAAACAGTTTCCAATCACCCTTCAATAATCTGAAGGGTGATCCAAAAGGTCAATAGTGACCCGTTGCCCACTTTGGGCTTCCATTATGCCGAGAAAAAACTTTTGTATTTCTCATTTACCATTACTTTTCGGACTATAGTGGACTTAATTTTCCCACAAGAGTTCCTTGTTCCATGCACGGTCTATGTCTATCACATATATATATATATATATATATATATATATATATATATATATATATATATGATGAATTTCACAATTAAACGTGAAATAAATGAATGATGCAAACTCACAAGGGAAAAGAAAAATGACTCCAAGGTCTTTCGTGTATTCAGAAGTACACCTCGTCAGGGAATCTTGTTCCTTGTGAGTTTGCATTATATACACAGTGTGTATATTATATATATATATATGTATATATATATATATATATATTAAGGGTAAACAACCTAATGAATCATAACACAATATATAACAACATGTCATAACTCGTAAAAGTCGTAAATATTTAAATATAAATTACGACTTTTTAATAAATTCATTCCTCGACCCTAAACTCGCTCCTATTAATTATCACTGAGGAAAAACAGAAACTGGCACAGCGCTCATGCCAGACGAATGCGTTTCATTGCTTTAACTCTCGGATTATTATTACTAGCATGAGCGGGAGTCGAACTGTCGACCTTAGTATCTACGCTTAACTCGCTCCCACACGACAAAATTAACGCTTCGAAGCTCATTTTTACCGAAATGAAAGAATTCTTCAAATTTTATAGACCTATTTTTGGAAAATTGTGAGCAGGTAAAAATCACAAATGTAAAGATGGTCATATAAGGTGTGTCCATAAAATCCAGCATCATAAGTGAAGTTTACTGGCTACAAATTGTTTTTTATGATGCTTGTATTTATGAAACCTTGTATACGTTGTATAAAGTGAGGTTGTATTTATACACACACAAGTAAGTATTCAATCCGTCTATATATATATATATATATATATATATATATAATATATATATATATATATATATATATATATATATGAAAAAGAGAGAGAGAGATTGACACAATCAGATTTTTTAATCTGTTTCGCGTTTCCAGTGTCTACTTTCCTTCTCTGTTTCCAACACTTGGTATCAGGATAATCCCTTCTCTCGGGCTTTTCTTGATGCACTTGCGAGTAATCCTCTGTTTGATAACCTGCTTCGAGAAGAGAAATCTCTGAACCACTTGCAAATTAATCGCCCGTGAGTCAGGTATAAAATCGACGTAAGGTTATACATTTTGGAAGACAAATTGACTTTTGAATAATGTTATGGAACAAAAATAGGAAAAAAAAAAAAAAAAAAGATCTCAAACTTACTTCAAGTTATGCAAGACGAGAAATCAGACAGTTTAAAATGATAAAAAGCATTTGTACGAGACAGGACTTCGAGGATATTCTGTATGCGTGGACATTATCGCATAACGGAAGGCTTTGGCGTGGATTTCAACCAAAACGAAACTTATCCTAAACGAGAACTGAAATCCACGGTAAATTGTTGCACTCTCTCTCTCTCTCTCTCTCTCTCTTTCCTCTCTCTCTCTCTCTCTCTCTCTCTCCGAGTATCAAAATTGGTATTAAGAATTAATCTAGAATGAAATCAAAGTACTTATACCATTTGTATATACGCTTTTCACAAAGATTTATGTTTTATATAATATTGTTTATATACGTTTCAGACATTTTTTAATATTTAAGCTTGTTTAAAAAATTTAAATCACTGGAAGATTTAGAAATCACTAGTATATATATATATATATATATATATATATATATATATACATTTTAACTGCAAAGAACACGCAGTATAATTAACATAAAGAACGACGCTTGTATAGGAGAACATTCCGCGCAAGATGAGAGGGAGAACGAACAATGAAAAATGAGGTAACCACCCGGGAATCGAACCTGGGATCTTCCGATTGCCGGTCAGATATGATAACCACTACACCATGGTCCTCACTCAATCAGAAGTCGTAATTCTCCTACATCTTGCGCGGAATGTTCTCCTATACAAGCGTCGTTCTTTACGTTATATATATATATATATTTCTTGTATTGAGTTGTAGGTTTGGAGATGTGACATGTGGTACAGCTCCCTCGCGAAGTATATATATACTGTATATATTCAACTACAAAATACTCAACATGTTGGAACAGTGTCTGAAGATGAATTATCAAGAGCCGATATCTATCTGATAGAATAAGATTCCCTTTGCAGTCTTTCCACTATTCGAAATTGCTGTCTATACACTAAAGTGACTAAACCCACCATTGTTGAATTGTGGTATGGCACGCAAGATTCCTGGAACGTTTGGTTACCGTTTTTCAATTTCCACTAAATTATGTTAAATTGTCTCTCGTGTAAACCAAACCGTGCGCGAAGACGACCCCAGTTAATGATAAAAGTGAATTCATATCCCGGTTGCTTCCAACCATAGGACGGATGATAAGCCAGCGTGCGTAGATGTACGTTGGTTTATTCCGAGTGGGATTTCTTTAAATAACCTCATAAAACCAAGATTCTAAATATTAATAACCAAGATATGTTAGATACCACAGTATGGTGTACAGCGAAGCACCGTTCAAAATGACGCGTAATTCACTATTGAAATAATATTTACTGTTTTCTGATAACGCTTTAGCCTATTGTTCGCTACGCTAAAACCGCGAGTAGTTTCCATTACAGTGACGTATAACCATTTTAAGAGTTGGACTCTCGGCTGTTCTCATCAGGCTTCCTGTCCTCTATGATGGCGAATTATGAGAACCCCCCAAAGCGTTGAAACCAGACCGAACGCATCCTCTTCGTATATCTACGAGATAGAAGGAAACTATAGACCCGACCGCAGACTACTACTACAACATTTACTGAGGAACGGGATATCATCGCTTTTGTCACACAATGATAAAAAATTAATAGTCGATTTGGGGAGTTTGACTCCTCAGAGTTTGTTTCCATTAAACGCTCGGCCTTTACCATTGGACTGCTGGTCTCGAGAGAGAGAGAGAGAGAGAGAGAGAGAGAGAGAGAGAGAGAGAGAGAGAGAGAGAGTTACAAGGAAGGAGTTACAAGGAAAAGAAGTACCTCAAAAGGCCTTGCGGCCCATACCGAGGAGGTACCAATGGCAACGGGTGCCAGGGAAAATTTTCTACACACTCAAATAGTGTGCAAGATTTGGTCTAACCTTTTCTTGAACTAATCCACCGAGGAACTATTCTGTTATTAAAAGTTTATTTTTCTTTCACCTATCCTAGCAGTAGTAGAAAACTGGATAGAAAAGTAGAAGGCTCTCTCCCCACCCTCCGCTCCCTCCCTGCCAGAGGCAGGTACGGAAAAGGTTGAAGAAAATACCTTGACCCTGGAAAAGTAGCCAAGGAAATTTTACAGGAAAGTGGAGAATATATAAATAGCTCTATATTTACCTTGCTCACAGAGACACCGTGCAAGCGAACTCCTGCAGAGTTTTCTTATGTTTTAATCTTAAACTATCAACGTGTTAAAATAATTCCCACATATACTAGTCCTAAATCGTTTCAAATCCAACTTCTAACCATTGTTGCGAGTTGGGTTATCATTTGAACTAAACATGCTTCTAAAATCGACATCTTTGAACCCGCGTCACATAAGCGTCGATTGTAGCCCATATGCCTAACGAAAGGGATTAACTTTGTGTCATTTTTCGCCAGTTTCCAATCCACCTACCTACTTCCCCACCAATACCCAGCCCGCGCACTTCGGCCATTAGCCGGCGGTGAGGTACCTTATCAAAGGCCTTCTAATCAATCTCCCTACTCTTATCATACTCACTCAACATGACGTAGAAAAACTCGAGCATGATGGTGAGACACGACCTATGCCGTCTAAACCCATGTTGGAGTCCCCAAGTAGCTTGTAGGAATCCAAATGGTCAACATCCTACTCGCTATTATCCCCTCTAAATATTTACCTACAACTGAAGTTAAATGGTGTTATTTATAGAGGTTCGAAGCCTCTCTTCCCACGCATGAGATAGCAGTAGCGTCTAATCATAACAGTAGAGAAAAAGACAATACTAAAAGTTTTTCTTTGCAGTCAGAGGAGAACATCCCTAACCTAAGCTAAAAGGACAGAGTGGGATGGGAAGGGGTCCTAGTAACCCACGGGACAGGTTTGTACAACAGACTTCACCCGCCCTCCCGAAAGAGAGAGAACCTAAAGGAATTGGCAGCCAATTTCTCTAGAATCCCACGACTCGGGACCGGAGGGCTGTCACACCCCAAGTATAAAGTTTACAACACGCAGAAGGAACGTGCATAACCTTTATACCCCCTGCGGGGGAGAGAGAGAGAGAGAGAGAGAGAGAGAGAGAGAGAGAGACTAGTGCAACAATTTACCGTGTGTATTTCCTCTCCGACTCAAGTTTTTGTTAGTTTTAATTTGTAATTTGGGATAATTTTCATAATTTACGGTCAAAAGATTCACCAAAAAAGAAAATTAATAACTAAGTAATAACAAAAAAACTGAAGAGGGCCAGAAACTGGCACACTGTTCAGGTCAAACGAATGCGTCCCACTGTGCCAACTCCGGGATTATTATTACCAGCACCATCGGGATTCGAACCCCCGACTGCATTACCCAGTGAGTTATGAATGCTGGCTAATAACTGGGTAACGTCGTTGCCGTCTGAAATGAACGGATCAACGGGACATTAAATCTTCACTCAAATAAAACTTAAACTAACCTAACCTAACCTAATCTAATCTAATCCAAGAAATTTGTCGATTAAATGTTATGACGAAAGAATGACGTCATTCCAGTTTAAATGAGTCTGGAGGTATTTTCACGACTCTAAACAAAATAATGAAAAAAAAGTTACTAAATTTATACAAAAAAAAAAAGTTCGATCACATGATTCCTGAAGGTGACTCTAGAGAAAGTCAAAACTGAAAATTAATTTTCTTAAAGATTTTTTTTTCACTTACAAAAAAGATTGTGACACAGACGTATTATTAAGGAGTGGTTGAAATAACATTATTGTACAGGGTGACCCAAAAAAAGGTGTTCCCAGAAATTAATTTTTTTTACATAAATATTTTTTGAGAGCACCCTTTCGGAACACCCTGTACAAATGAAACGATCTCTGTAATCCAAACTGGGTTTGTGAAGTAATTTCATTTGTAATCTTTCTAGTATCTGTGGTATGAATCTCGGGTTTTTTATACAGGAACGAGGGGTCAAGGGCAAGTACCCACAAAAATGCCCCCTCCCCCCATAGAAGAAGAAGAGAGCCAAAGTCAGGGTTCAAAGTTTGCGAAATGCCTGAACATTCTGCGTTTGAAAGATTGAAGGTCATAGACAGGGGGAAAGATGGAGTGAAGAAAATTGTTCCGGAGTTGACCGGTTGAGTAGATGAAATATTGAAAATACCTATTAACTCTTGCGTTAGAGAGTTGGACAGAAAAGGAAGGATAATGTTTCGAAAGTCGGGTACTGCGTGCTCTCCTTAAAGGAGGAGGCACACAGTTAGAGAGTTCAGAAAAGCAGTGTCCGTTAGAGCGATAGTAAAGAGAGAGTGAGGCAACATTGCGGCGAAGAGAGAGATTGAAGACAGTCAGTAAGAGGCGGGGAACTGATGAGATGAAAATCCTTTGAATCCACCCGGTCAGGTAGGGCTGTGTGTTAAGCAACCCCTCACATGAGAAACGTACTCCATGCAGGGGCGAACAAGAATCCTATACAGAGACAGGAGGTGAAGAAACTGCGAAGCCGGTATAGCACATTTAACTTCTTAGAAGCTGTTTTAGAAAGAGAGTTAGTATATGTGATCTTTCCAGGAAAGATCACAAGAAAAGGAAAGACCAAGAACGTTAAGAGTAGAGGAAGGATTCAGTTGTGTATTGTTAAAGTTAAGGAAGTTGTGGAAGACTGTGACCAATAGATAAATGAAGAAACTGAGTTTTTGAGGCACTGAAAGCCACAAGGTTTTCTCTGCTCCAATCAGAGATAGTAGAAAGATAAGAGGTCAGGTGCACCATAGCCGTCCCACACGAATCATGGAGTGACTGTTGAGAGTGACGCTATGTGAATCGGGTGGAGAAGTGAAAGGTGGAATCATCAACATAAGAGTGGCTAGGACAAGTAGTGCGACTTAAAAGCTAATTAATAGATAAAAGGAAGCAGTGGGTGACAGGACAGAACCCTGAGGAACACCACTATTAATAGCATTTGGAGAAGAACAGTGTCCATCCACAACCGCAGCTATAGATTGGCCAGAAAGGAAATCAGAGACGAAGGCACAGAGAGAATAATAGAAACCGAAGGAGAGCAGTTTGATAAGTAATTAAAGAGTTGTGCCAGACTCTATCAAAAGCTTTTGATACGTCTGGCGCAATAGCAAAGGTTTCACCAAAATCCCGAAAGGAGGATGACGAAGAGTCAGAGAGAGCCAGTAGAGCGTCCTTTGCGGAACCCATACTGTTGATTTGAAAGCAGACTGTGAGTAGAGAGGTGTTTAAGAATCTTCCTATTGAGGATAGATTAAAAAAACTCTGGAAAGGTAAGAAATCAAAGAAATTGGTCGATAGTTGGTAGGTTGAGAGTAGTCGCCCTTTTTTGAGACAGGCTGAGTGAAAGCAAACTTCCAGCAGGAAGGAAAAGTATCAGATGAAAGGCAGAGACGAAAGAGTTTGCCTAGGCAGGGTGTTAGCACAGAAGCACAGCTTTTGAAGACAACAGGAGGGACCCCATCATGAACGTATGCCTTCCTAGAGTTGAGCCCAGATAGGGCAGAATATTTGTGTGTGTGTGTGTGTGTGTGTGTGTGTGTGTGTGTGTGTGTACGTACATTTTACAAGTTTCCGAGGAAAATATTTCGTTTATTTCAATAGCTTTTTTGTTTGAATAACTGATGTTAATTGAATGACTAAGCATCCATACTAACAACCATAAGTCACTACATCATCTGAACGCCGAGAACAGTCACCCATCCAAACACTGCCGAGATCCAACGTTGCTTATCTTGGCTGATCTAATGGAAAGCGGCGTTACGACATGGATATGACGTTATAACCCTTTTTGCTTCAATATTAGTTTATTTTAGGGGAGTCACGGCAAAAAAACATTTTTGAACAAGAGTTTTGAAGCGAACATAAAATCTATAATTTCTCCAACTTCTTCGAGAGATTCCGAATGTTTTTCATCAAACTTTTTCATTACTGACTCCTGGCACGAAAATCAATAGTGGACCCCATTAAAATATTCTAAATTTTCGGGCTTTCGGATACCGATTTTCTTGTTTTCATATATTAATTAAAATTTGTTTAACCGCTATCGATTACGGTGTCAAATTTCTCGTTCTTTTGATACTCGATTTATAGGGGTTCTTTACCCACCCCCAAAACTCCCCCTTTTTTTTTTTAACTTTTTCTAATGTGATACGCCATGGAAGTTATATCGATCTCTCCAATTTGAAAGGGTTGCGTTGCGAAAATGAAAACCTGATAACTCAATGCTTTATAATTAATAATGTTTCAATATAAGTTATTTTAGGAATTGTGATATTGAATTATATAAAATATTATATTATGTCTGATGAGACATTTAATTCATGCGCAAAAACGAAGACGTTCTTTGTGAACGTCAAATTATTACGTGTTATAATATAGCCATTTATTGATTTTCTATTGAATCACTTAACTTAATATCAAAGGTCGAAAGGACCTATTTCATTATATATATATATATATATATATATATATATATATATATATATATATATATATATATGCGCCTCGATGGTGTAATGGTTAGCATCGCTGACTACGAATCCATCGGCCCCGGGATCGAGACCCGTGACGGCAGGCGGCGCGCACCAAAACCCAGCTCTTCATCCTTCCACACAATAAAAAAAAATTGGTTGGTAGTTAAATGGGTAGCCTGGGGAGCTTAGTGGTTAAGACGCTGGGCTGTTGGTGGGGCGTGGTTCGGATTCCACGTTAAACTGTAGGTCAAAGGTGGAGTGATAAGCTTGACCTTCGTCAGAATGAACAATTCGGGCGGAAGCAAACCCAAGGTTAACCAAGGCTTTATATATATATATATATATATATTTGCATTAAAGTTTATCCCCCATGTCATTCTTATCAGTTGTCTTGAAAAACAAGGTTGGTTGAGATGAGGCGGTTGTTTAACCTCCTTTGTAACATCTATGGTCATATGACGGTGGAGACCTACAGCTTTTTGTGGTATCCGAACCACTGGCTGGTCGCTACATAGTCTCGACGCAAAGAACGGTTCCCCATCCAACTACAACATAGACCCGATGGGAAGCGGTGTTACACTAACCACAACGTAACTCTCTTGGAAAAAAACCAAAAAAATTCACCAAAACGAAACTGTTGATTCCTTGAACTTGGAAACCAGAAAATTCCTTTAAATTAAATTCATTTCAATTCTTTATTTACAGGATATACACAGACAGAGCTTACATTGATTGGTATACATTTTTTAGTATCAAAACACATCCTGTACGCAATTGTAAACGGCCTTCAGCGAGCCAACAAATACCCTTTACAAACCAATGTAACCCCGTGGGAATCTTTTAAACCACGTTCCTTTCAAACTGATATTTGTAAATGTCGAAATATAGTTTAAAGAAACGAGTTAATACATCATTTGCAGGAGATAGGATAAATAAGTAAACGTGATTGCAAAGCCGATTGCATTCGAAAAAGATTAGTAAAAATCATGGATTTACTTCATTTTAGAATTTTAATTTGGCTTAGCATCAGTGTATTAAAAGGTGTAATAAAATGCTTTTATAATAATAATAATAATAATAATAATAATAATAATAATATTACGCATAGTAATACTCTACTCTTTAGAGTAATATTCTATCCACTCTCTTTTTTTAAAAAACAACATATATATATATATATATATATACACATATATAAATTCCAAAGAAGCAACCGTTGATATATTTCATAAACTAAAAAATTATCTTTATAAACTCCCATCCTCCGAATTATTCGTCTTACGAGGCCTCGTGAACACCTAAAAAAAAAGGAATCATTATTATTTATGACATTATTACGCCTGCCAGCAAAATTTTTTACTCTTTTTGGTGCGTTACCCTAAGCGATGAGAACCCTTTTAATAAAATGGTAGATATAGTTTACTCGAGAAAGTGTGCCAGAGCATCAACCGCGTTCCTCGTGGCCCTAACCTTATAAAGATGCCTTTTTATCAACTTAAAACTCATTCCCGAACCACAAGGATTCGATGAAATGTTATTGCTCGTAAATCTCAAAGAAGATTTACATTCCGATGTATGATTCATTTTCATCTCATACGAGTGTATTAAACTGTAAAATATTTTGGGGCAAGGTTTAGAAAGGTTCAAAGATATTCATAAATCAAAATTAATGACTGTAAAGGTTCTGTCAACAAATAAAATTTGGAGGAAGATACTTTCTATGCAGAAAACTTCTCAATCGTGATCACTTTATTGAGCTCAAAGACACTCGTAAATTTTTTTTTTTTAAATGTAATGTTACTTTTAGTATGAACTAAGCAAGTTACTTCCTTGTGCATTTTCCCTTCTAAGCACATTCGTTGTATCGCTAATTTTAGCATTTGCGATTGATATTCGTTTTTAAGCGTAATTTTCGGATTAAAAGCTAAAAGGTGTCTTTATAAACAGACGTATTAGTATAATAATTCCCTCTGTTGTCAGTCAAAACCAGCGAGATGATAGGAATCAGTAAGGAGGGCCCGAAACTGGCACAGCTCTCAAGCCAGACTTAATGAGACCTATTGCGTGAACTTTGGGATTATTAACCAACTCCAGTGGGAATCGAACACCAACCACAGTGTCTTCTTTTCGCTTATAAGGAATCGGTGTTACCCACTGGGCTACGAGCGCCGGTAAACCTTTGAAATGATTTCCTTTCTCTCATTTACAAAATCGCAAGACAATGTGAATGAAAATACAGGTGAAAATACAGGTGAAAATACTTAACGTATTTTACCTGTTTGTTCGTCCTCAAATATATTTCAAGTTCAAAATGAGAGTCCTTCTCAAAGCAGTTTCTCCACTTCCATTATTACGCTTAGTTTAGCGACATTAAGCGACGTTATGTTTGATCAATAGTTGGATGCGTGACCGTCCGCTACGTTCATATAATATATTGACCCTTAGGTGGTTCGTATTCCACGTAAAGATGTAGGTCTCTTCCGTCACGTGACCTTTCATGTTACGAAGGAGGTTCCAGAAAAGCTAATAACGCCTCACGATATAATGTAATAATTATTCAGTTGTTTGTTGAGTTTATTTAACCCCCTCTTCGTAACAACAAAATCACGCGATGGAATAGACCTACAGCTTCACGTGGGATCCGAACCATGGGTCGTTACGCCATCTGAACGCAAAAAAACACTCACTCATCCACCTATTAATCAGACCTAACGTCGCTTAACTTCACCGATCCAGCTTAAAACTTCAAATTCGTGTAAGGCTGTAAGCATCGCTTCAACGAAATACTTCCGCGATGAAATTTGTCAACTTGAAAATGATTTAACCCTTTAAGGACGAGCCCGCAGCATATGCGGTCACTCTTGTTACCAGAACGTATAGGTTTTATCGTTATTTAAAACTAAATATTTTAGTAACTAGTCACTGAAATGATACACATTTTGGATTTCTTTCCCGACAACTAAATGACATCTATATATATAAACATTAGTGGTGCACCGATTAATCGGTATCGGCACTTTGCATGCCGATTAATCGGCAATGCAAGGTATTTTCCTAATATCGGCATGGCCGATTAATCGGCATGCCAGTTGCCGATACCGATTAATCGGGGCACCACTAATAAACATATAGAAACATTTATAGAAACGAGGCATTGTAGTACAATTTATATTATTATTTCTGGTGGACTTTAAAAGGTCAATCCGTCGTTAAAGGGTTAAATGTAAAAAATACCTCGAAAATGATCCGATTCTTTTCTTATTCATTTTGAAAGTTTTGTTTATTTTGCGTTCCTCTTTTTAGCCACGGCATTTGTGTACAGTGTGTTCGAGAAGTCTTTACCCACTGGGAAACACACTGAAACTCTTTACCCGATGAAAAATATTTTATTTATAGAATGATAGGAATGGTCACAGTTTTCTCCATCCAGTTCAAAACTGGTTGTAATTTAATTCATTAATGTAATCCCATTGGGTAGAGACAGGTTCGAACACCGTTATTTATTCTATGAACGAGCTAACGTTGAAAGGAATTGCACAAAACTAATTCTTATACTGGTGTGAAAATGAAGTTTTGTCTTGGGAAGTGTAGAGAGAAATTTACATATTGTGTTCGTAAACTTTGTGTATGTATATATATATATATATATATATATATATATATATATATATATATATATATATATATATATATATATATATATATATATATATATGCAGCCGTTTGCAAAGTTACGGGCATGGTTTTATTTGTAACAAAGTTTAGAAGACACTTTGTTTATACTGTATATTCTCTTACGGCTAATCGTCGTTTATTAAATTTTAATCGCTGTACCTACAGTACCCGGAAGTGGTTCGCCTAGAAACAATTTTCTATAAAACTTTAAAAAGTTACTAATTGTTAATTTTCTTTTGTTTTTAAATTTTAGTCACCAAAAAACCCAAAATATTCAAAGAACAGAATATTACCAATTATTAACTTTTTTATGCTTTTAAGAAACTTTAGGTTTCTCGGCAAACTTTTTCCGGAACTGTACGTCTCAAAAGTTATTGCTATTAACTGTACCGTTAACTATTCTAGATCATTTATTGTTGTTGTACGCTCCTGAACATAAATGTGTTGGAGAACAGTGCCAGAATAAAATGAGTAGCCTTGTAATATAATTTAATTTATTATGGCACTTAAAATACACTTAAAGTGTAGATAAAATAGAAAGGAGAGCCATTATGTAATAGCGAGTGGCTCTTTTCCACATGCCTCATAAAAGGCTAAGATACACCTTAGTATAGACGCATCACTTTTTGTTATGCCATAAAAATAATGATAATAATTAATAATAATAGAACTCCCGATAACTGGTTTTGGTGTCGGACTCTGGGCAGTGTCTCAGGGTTCGCTCCCGGCTGTTGGCGCCTGGGTTTGGTTGGCCCAGCCTCTCCCCCTGTTAATGCTCCGGTTCAGATGATCCATGGGGCACTCTCACCCCTTCGCAGTGGGGAAATGAGTCTCCATGCTGTTAACTTTTTATAATACCAATATTAATAACAGCGATGGTGCCAGAAATTGGCATAGCACTCAGACCAGACAAATGCGGCCTATTGGGCTAACTCATGAGTTACTATTAACTCTCACCATCTGGAGTTGAACCCCCGACCACAATGTTTTCACTTTCCTAATGAGGAAACTGTTACACAATGAATTACGGGCGCTGGTTGTGTTATGGTCAAGACTTTGCAGAAGTTCAATTAAAGTTGTCTTTAGAACTGCGATTGATAAGGGAGGAGGTCTTCGTTTTAGGGACTGACGATGAAAGAAGTCTCACATGTTCTGGGGTTCTGGGTGACCGAATGCACATGAACTAAATAAAACGCCTGAGAACAAAGCATAACTCCAAAATGCCACTGATCTGTGTATGAAGACCTTAGCCCATATTAATACTCACTTTACAATGGCGACTGGAAGCGAGGATTTGCGCTGAGTACCGAATTCACTGTAGCTCAGTTTACACAAAATAATGTTGAGAAGTTCGTTGTGACAAAATGACGTATGTGAATTGTACCCGTACAAATGTTGCGCGTGACTCTGTCCTCAGTTGGCGGAAAGGGCTCTAAATGGAGGTTCTGTGGGCAGTGATGGCCGCATATTTACCTTCCGATAATGGTAATACTTTAGATAATATTGTGGTGAGTGAAAGGGAGGTACTGCATTATATTTGCAAAATGAAAATGCTTAAATCGCCGGGGCCGGATTTCATATATCCCATACAACTAAAATAATTAAAGGAAGGCATTGTTGTGCCGTTAACAAAGATTTTTAATGCGTTTATTTCTGAAGGGTGCGTACCAGATAATTTCAAGTTAGCAAATGTAACGCCTATTTTTAAGAAAGGCAATAAAGGTGCTGCGGGAAATTGTAGGTCAATCAGTTTAACGTCTGTCGTAGATAAGCTACTGAAATCGATAATTAGGGATCGTATAGTCGAACACTTAGAATTGCATAACTTGATTAGAAATACGCAGCACAGTTTTAGGCGAAACAAATCTTGCTTAACTAATCTTTTAGAATTTTTCCAAAGCGTGGTTGAAGTTGACGACAGTCATCGGGCGGTAGATGTAGTGTCTTTAGATTTTCAAAAAGCGTTTGACACCGTACCGCACAAAAGACTTGTTGAAAAAACTAAGGCTCATGAAATCAGGGGTGTAGTAATAAATTGAATAGAAGAATGGTTGCGAGGTAGGAAACAGAGGGTGGTCGTTGATGGAGCGGAGTCTTCTTGGGCTAACGTAACGAGCGGCGTTCTTCAGGGTTCTGTAGTGGGCACCTTGCTTTTTCTTATATATATTAACGATTTAGATGTCGGCCTAGTCAGTACAGTTTCAAAGTTTGCAGATAACACGAAGTTGAGTGATAGGGCGATAAATGACGAAGATAGAGGTAAAATCCAGGAAGATCTGTACAAAATCGTTGATTGGTCGGTCACATGGCAAATGAGATTTAACGTCGATAAGTGCAAAATTTTACATATAGATTCGCGTAACGGTAATTTTGCGTATAGTATGTCAGGGAAGGAGTTGGCAAGCGTAGATGAGAAAAGGATTTAGGAGTTATAGTCACTGGTGATTTGAAAGTAGCGAAACAAAGTACAGCAGCGGTCAATAAAGCGAACATAGTGCTAGGTTTTATAGCTAGGAATTTTGAGTACAAATTGCGCGATATTATTGTTCCTCTTTATAAATCATTAGTGAAACCCCATTTGGAGTACGCGATCCAATTTTGGAATCCGTAATGCGCAAGGATACAGACAAAATCGAACGAGTTCAAAGATGAGCAACTAAGATGATTCCGTCGCTTAGGTCAGAGTCGTACGAGGATAGGCTTAAGGAGTTAAAACTGACTACACTGGAGACTAGGAGGCTAAGGGATGATCTAATCCAGGTTTTTAAAATTATGAATGGGTTCGATAACGTAAATAGAGAGAGCTCTTTCGAGATAGCACAATATAGTAGAACTAGAAATAATGAGTGTAAGCTGACTAGTAGAAGGTTCGAGACAGCAGTTGCCAAAAACTTTTTTACGCATAGAATAGTAAATAGCTGAAATAGTTTGTTGGTAGAAGTAATTAGTAGCACGTCTATAAATATGTTTAAAAATCAATTAGATGCATATGTTGATAGATTGGGTATAGTTTAAGGTAGTAAAATTAAGGCTTTTGTGGTTCGGAACCCACGTAAAATTGTAGGTCCCCTCCGCCACCACGGAGGACATGCGCAATACACAATTACAAACACGGTTAGGTAGACCAGCCATGAGTGGATCCTAGGGTCTTTGTTTTGTTGGTCTGAAACATTATAACATAACATTATTATACTGGTCGCTGGTTAGTCTATCGTTCATCTTTCTATAGGTATAACATCGCTTCCCTAGGAGCGAAGTAAAGACACTGATCGGGGGTTCGACTCACGATGATGCTATTAATAATAATCCGAGAATTAACGCAATGGGTCACATTTGTTACGAATTACAAGGAAAAGAGGAAGCTTCAAAGACCTTTTGGTCCACTCGGGAAGTTGGTCTGAGCTATATGACAGTTTCTGACCTACCCACTGATAATTAAGCAGATGATTCGACTTTAAATTGGACATTCCATTAACCTTTTTCAATGCTGAAATTTTCCTGGCAGTCTCTCTCTCTCTCTCTCTCTCTCTCTCTCCTCTCTCTCTCTTCTCTATATATATATATATATATATATATATATACAGCCGCTGACATTATTCAATTACATAGGAGAGTCAGAGTACCCCAAGGCTTAAAACTTATTTGTAAAAAGTGTTCGCACGCTTTTCAGACCTGAAATTTGGCTGTTAATGCATGCAAGGAGCAGTTCGTGCTCACTGCAAACGCACGTAAGTCCTTTACTCATCTTATTTAGTAGGTCGTTGAATATTAAAAAGGGCTTTAACCTGAAGAATGTAATCTATGTTCGTGTCATAAAAATGACATAAACCGTGTTATGGAATGTAGCATTTATGCATTGTAGCTATAAGAGTTATTTAAAAGTCTGTTAGATGCAAATGTTTCGTTCGGAGTTAAAGGAGATAACTAGAAACAAGCCATGATATAAATGTATTTGGATCATACATATTTTTTATATATACATACTGTATATACGCGTTTAGATCCCCCAACTTATAGAAACCCCTTTACCCCATGTATCCATAAATAAAGCCCATGTAGTTTGACGAGATTTAGGGACAACAGAGAGGAATAACTGAGTGAGAGACCCGAAAGAAGAGAGAAAACAATAAGAACAACACTCTCCTTCACCACTTACTCGCTTCTCCTCAACAAATTTAGAAAAAAAGTCAAACCCAAAATAACTCTAATTTTACTGCATTTGTATTTAACGCGGAATGAAATTGCGACTGAATACCCATGATATATATATATATATATATATATATATATATATATATATATATGTGTGTGTGTGTGTGTGTGTGTGTGTGTGTGTGTGTGTGTGCACTTGACGTAAGCCACTAAAACATTCTCAGAACACGGCAAGGAATAAAACTGAATCTATGCGACCGTAATACCATTACACCTTAACGAAGCTGAGGTATATGGAGACCCAACATCGTATTTAAGCCTAACACAGAAAAATACCAAGTATATATATATATATATATATATATATATATATATATATAGAGAGAGAGAGAGAGAGAGAGAGAGAGAGAGAGAGAGAGAGAGAGAGTCAATTTTAAGGATTTACCCTCAGAGGTGAATCGAACCCGTACTGCCATTTTGTCAAATCCCCTCTTCGGTCACTCATGCCAAAACAAAACCGTAATGTTGTGCATCACTTTTCTCGAGCGTCCGTTGTCAGTTCCGAAAATTTGGAGTGAAGATGCGAGTGTTTGTTTTATTCTCTGTAGTTCTTTAAAGATCTTCAGAAGGAGAACTCGCCTTTTATCTGGAGGGATCGAAGTGGTGTCGTTCGGGAAGTATTTAAAAATCTTATTTTTAAGTCTATTTCATTTTAGAAAAAATGCATTCAGATTTGTGTGGGCAATTATAGAACCTCATTTTTAGGTTAACCCTTTCATGATTGAATAATGAAGTTTTATTTAATTTTTTTTCCTGTTCAAGCCAAAGTAACCACCAATATTCAGACCGTAAGGTTCAAAACCGATTGTCAAGCTCATGTTGCCATAAAGCAACGGTCCGCGTTAAAAGGTTAGTTTAAGTATCGTTTACCCTCAATAGGCGGAAAGTACGTAGGAGTGAATTCATGTCGTTAGGTTGGGTTTGGTAAAACCTCAGTAAGAGCATGCATTCAAAATATACAGGGTGGTCATAAACGCTGGAAACATAGAACATCTTTCTCAGAACTGTAGGTTATCTGTAACGGAGAAAACATAATATCTTAATCTATCCTATGTTTTCAGACTCTATGGCCACCCTGTACACTGCTGTGGAAAAGTCTTAGACCTTTTACATTTTTCCACTGTGATGCATAAGGAAATTAAATCTTTGTATTCAATGCAAATACACTTTTAATGAAATGAAAATCCAATTCAAATAACCACATTTATACAGCATATACCTTATGAACCTTATGTTGTTTCGTGCGTTGGTCTCTCTTCACACGGAGGTCAAGCTGGTGGCCCCGCCTCTAGATCTGGCCTGGTGGAGGAGCGAGTATATATACACCTTGATATAAACCAATAGCGAGTGTATCCATCTTTTTCTTTTAAAACTGCTGAAACTCTTCTAGGGACACTTTCAAATAATTTTGTTATAAACTCTTGTGGTATCGTATTCTACGATTCCTCCAAGACTTTTCACAGATTATCTCATTTGCTGGGATTCTTTTTTACCTTTTCTTTATCCAAATAGTCCCATACAGCTTAATTGATATTGAGATCTGGGCTTTGAGGGAGCCGTACCATGCGTTGAAGGACTCCAACTTTCTCTGGAACAAGGGGAACGAGGCTTAAAAGGCTAAAATATGCGCAAGAACACAGAAATTAGAGTATGGAACAATGGTCAAAGGTGCTTTGGATGAATGAGTCAAAGTTTCCAATTATTTGGATGTACTGTAATCGACGACAGATGTGAGACGACGAACAACTGAAACCTATAAAGACCCTCGCTTGGAGCCAACAGTAAAGCATGGAGGAAGTTCATTTCAAGTTTGGGGGCGCATCTCCTTAAGTGGTGTTGGAACATTGACGAAAATTAATGGTATATTGAATGCTGCTAGCTACTAACAGATTTTGATCCACCATTGGATGTGCAAGACCTATTAATCCAAATTTTATCTTGCAGAAGATAGTGATCCAAAGCACACAGCTGAAATAATTAAAACCTATCTGCAAAGTGACCCCACACCATTTGCAGTCATGCAAACCCACACTAACATACTCACCGTAAATTTGACCGATCGCTTCAGGCAGTTTTTATGATACATTTCACTTTCATCACCAAACTCGTGGACCCGTCACCAAATGACACAAAATTTCGATTCGTTTGAAAAAAGCACTTTTTACCACTCGTTTGTAGTCTATGCAACTCTTTCTTTGCACTAGGATAGTCGTCTTCTCTTTTGCTTCGCATTTAACATCCACTTAATTTTCGGTTTTCATAAAGGCGGCGAGTGTGTTAGTTTGGGGGGTTGCATGAATACAAATGGAGTGGGATTACTCGCATTTGTAAATAGAACTGTCAATAGTTACGTTTATCAAAAAATCTTAGAATACTTCGTACTGGAGCCTGCAGAACAGCTGTATGGAAACAAACCATTTATTTTTCAACGTGACCTGGTTCCAGCTCATGCGGCTCGTGCAACATCTGCGTGGTTTGATGCTCATGAAATTGAAGTACTACCATAGCCAGCTAATTCTCCCGATCTTAATCCGATAGAAAATCGTTGGAATATTGCTAAGCAGAAGGTCCAAAAGCGTAAACCAGGAACAATTAGTGAACTGAAGAGGTGTTTGATGACAATCTGGCAATCGATAACTGGCAAAAGGTTTGTCGACTCGATGCCACGTCGATTGGAAGCTGTAATCAGGGATAAGTGTGGACCAACTAAATACTAAGACCCAGAGTAAAAAAGCCTTTGATAAAGGTTTAATATCTGTCAGTATTCAATAAACATAATGAATTTATTCTATTTTTTGTCACACCTGACAAGATATTCTAATAGTTTGGTATGTCGCTATGCCTTAACTTTTCACTATTTAATAAGGTTTTTGCTATATTTTAATTTTTTTTAAACTGGCACACAGGTGTCTTTTTTATCATAATGACGTCACAGATATTCAAGATTCCTCGTAAAGGTGTATAACTTAAAGGTATTATCAAGGTCATGAGCACATTTCAGACGGTATTCTATTTTTTTGGTCCGGAGGTGTATTTCGGCTGATTTTCTAAACACTTTAAAAAGTCTCTATTCTTCTCAATTATTAATTGAAATAAAAGCATGAAGTTTATACTGTGCCTTCTCTACACATGGTGAATTAGTACCCTAGTGCCAAACATGCTCAATGTGATGTCCTCTCAATTCACAATGCAATCAATGGAAGAGTTCTATCCAACAGATTTCCTGCGGTTTATGATAAAGGAATATCATGGCCACCAACATCAAATCTAAACACGTGTGACTTTTATCTGTGATGTTATTAAACCTCTTAACGACCGAAGTTTTTGTAGGGTTAAGTTATGAGTGCGTGTATGGGAAACGGTACATATTCGACCCAGTGGTCCAAAAGAGGTTAAAAAGTAGTGCGTTTAAACAGAATCCACACACAGTAGAAGAATTGAAAGCGTGCATTGAACAAGAAAGTTCTCAAATTTCAACAGATACTCTGTCCAGAGTACTGCAAAATTGTTGTTCGTGTGCAGAGTTAGTGAGCTGAGAGGACATCACGTAGAGCATATTTTGCACAAAGAGACAAATTCTCCATGTGTAGAGAAGGTACAGTAAAAATTTCATGCTTTTATTTCAGTCAATAAAAAATATATAAACCTTTTAAAGTGTCATATGTTTAAAAAAATCACCCGATATATACTGCATATACGAAAAATATTTCATGAACGTAACACGTGAATAATATTCATGATGAAAATAACCACGAAAGAAAATAAAACACATCATATATATACAGGGTGTTTCATAACATGTGGGACGCACTTTCAGAATGGATTCAGGACCTGAAAACAATGAAAAAAATTCATATAAACATATGCGCAAAATCGTTTTGTTTCCGAGTTACAGCCCATTATGTGTTCCAGCAAGTATCCGCCTTGCGCCTGAATACACGCCTGAACACGCCTCGTCATCGACTGCCTGACGCGTTCAAGCAATCCAGGTATTGCTCGGATTTTCTGGCATCCTTGTTCTACACGTTGGGAAAGCATTTCAACGTTGTCAATGGGTGTCACGTAATCGATGGATTTCAGATGAACCCACAGGTAAAAATCGAGTAGATTCAGGTCCGGGGAGGAGCAGGCCACGCAATGGGTCCTCCACTGGTAGAGTTGCCAGGTCTCCGGTTTTGGGCCGGAGTTTCCGGAAATTTGATCTGGCAACCTACCTCTAAGGCCTATCCAATATCCATTTATCAGGGAAATGGTCATCCAAATAGTCTCTGGCTACTCGACTAAAATGAGGCGGAGCGCCGTCATGCATAAACCACATACGACGTCGGACACCAAGAGGAACTTCATCTAGTAAATCGCTTAAATCATTCCTTAAAAAATTGGAATAGGATTCTCCTGTTAATCTTCCAGCAAAACAAAAGGACCGATTAAGCTGTCGGCAATAAGTCCTGCCCAGACACTGATACTAAATTGTTGTTGGTGCCTTGACTGGATGATGGCATGCGGATTCTTTTCGGCTCAGTGATGAGTGTTGTGAAAATTGATCACGCCATTTCTTGTGAAGGCAGCCTCATCAGAAAACAACACGGACGATAAAAAGAGGATCGCGAGCACACTGTTGAAGGAACCAAGTACAAAAAGCCTCTCGTGGTGGGAAATCAGCTTCAGTAAAGCCTTGTACTCGCTGAATGTGATATGGGTAAAGCTGTTGTTCCCGTAAAATTCTCCACACAGTTGTGTATCTAACACCCACTGCTGCTGCTATCCTTCGGGTACTGACACCAGGATGTTCCTCCACGCGATTCAGGACCCGCTCATCCAACTCAACAGTTCTGGTGCTGATTGGTCTACGACCATTTGAAACTCTCTTGTTGAATGATCCTGTATCACAAGACGCTCGTCTATTCTCTGAAAGGTCTTCTTATCTGGCAGACGGCGATTCGGAAACCTTTCCGCATACAGACGTCTTGCTGCAGCCGTATTACACTCGGCAAATCCATATATGAGATGCATGTCCGCCATTTCTCTGTTTGAATATGCCTCCATTCTCACTTCAATTGCACACTATCAGTGAATAGCACAAAAACGTTTAAGGTTTTCTTTCTTCACTGGGCTGCACTTATTCACGGTAAGAAGTTACGAATACGAACAGTGAAACACCTCGATGTTTCTACACTCAACGATATCTACACTCAACGATATTGAAACATGTCATAGAGTGGACGAAACATTACAATCGGCCAGGCCATACATGAAATAAGTCTCGTACACACTCACAAATATTGTCGGCAAGCAGTGCTTGTAAACAGTTTGCGGAAAGAATTGCTGGAACACAAAACGGGATGTAACTCGGAAACAAAGCGATTTCGGGCATATGTTTATATAAACTTTTTTCATTGTTTTCAGGTCCTAAATTCACCCTAAAAGTATCTCCCACATGGTATGAAACAACATATATATAATATATATATATATATATATATATATATATATATATATATATATATATATATATATATATATATATATATATATTACAACCTTACAAAGGTTTCGCGCGATGATTCCTCATTTCGTGAAGGTCAAGCTTGTCGCCCCTCCTCTCTCTCTCTCTCTCTCTCTCTCTCTCTCTCTCTCTCTCTCTCTCTCTCTCTATATATATATATATATATATATATAATAGTAGGTACCTTTTTTTAAAAAAGGGTGTGCAGACTTAAAACTGCAGGTGAGCGCACTTTAAAAACCTGATTCACGTGCGCCAGTATGCAATAACTTCATAGTTAAATGTACTATAAAGGTAAAGTACTATATGTACTTGTATAAAATATGTTCTCTGACAGAAAATATATTAAAAACAGTTAAATACCTTGAAATTATGCTTGAATTTATTTTAGAAACAGATCTGTTTTGTGACAACAAATCTTCAGAACACTAATTTGAAGTGACTGGTAGAGGCAAAATAGTTTTTAGCCAAGAGTCTCGTAGATTCTAATTCCTCCTCAAAGAATAGGCCTATTTAGATTCTTAATGGCTACTACCATCAATTTTTGTCTCGCGTGTGAACCTTCGTACGCGATCCAAGACAGTGAGAATAAATTCGTAACAGAGAACCTAAACCAATACATAATAACAGTAAGAAATAAGTTACAGTTCGTAACCAAACTTCCCAAGAATTTGTGAAGCAGAAAAGGAGAGCAGAGTTAGTTTCAAAACTGTTAGTTGGAACAAGTTCTCCCGTTTCAATTAAAGCAACTCGTACCCATTCAAACCATATTCACAGAACTTACCACAGTCGATTAACGAATATGAAGAGTTATAAAGTTAACAATTAATGCAATATAATATTAAAGGTGAGGTCTAAAGCTGACCTGTTCACTTAACAGTAAAGAAAATAAAGTTATTAAAAAAGAATATGTGAATATTTATTAATTACGAGACATTGAATTCGGCTTATAAATCAACAATAATTAATGGATGATTAGAATCACAAAATTTCGACCTATCTTATATAATTATAAGGTCTTTGGAGCACAGATTTTCATATTTGGTTTCTTCTCTATTGTTGAAGTAATAAACTTGTACGCGGCCTTACGACAACTGATGGACTTGACTTTCTATAAGTATATTGTGGGTTAAAGTAAGTTAGGTTAGGTTAGGTTAGGTTATGTAAGTTTTTTAGAGTGTCAATTGTTTGGTCTTGTCGACGAAATGGATATACCGGGTGTGTATAAAGTAACGCAAGTGAAAAGATAAATCCGATTTGAACTGGTTTAAAGTTTAAACTAGTTTCAACTTATTTTTAACTCTTTAAAAACATTTTCAACACCTCTTATAAACCTTACTATCGTATATACAATTGTTATAAAGTCCATGTAATAGATATTACTCGTCCATGTTCACTCGCGTTAATATAATTCAAATCGGATTTGTCATCTTCACTCGCGTTACTTTATACACACCCCGGTAGATTTCCAGTACCTTAACTTTTCTTAACACGGTCTGGTCAGCATGGCTCCTCCGTTTCAAATTTTGTTTAAATTTTCACTAAGCAAATAAAACGTTTGAATATTTTGGTCGAAATACTACTAATAATAATAATAATAATAATAATAATAATAATAATCATATCGTCCTTCGCTTTGATTAAAAATATTATCATTATTTTTTTATATTATTTATACTTAAGCTTTCGTATATTCAATAATTTCATTATATTTTATAAAATTCAACAGTTATCGTTGAAACTGATAATTAAACTGTAAGTTTAAACCCGACAGTTATTTTCTAATAACTTTACAGTTATTCCGTAAAAACAGTAAAACCATCCAGACCTGTTTTAGATTCTGTGAACCGGTTTTATTATTATTTTACGGATTGAAAAAAAAGGGGTTATACCCGGAACTTCACTCAAAGTGGGGCCGTCATATCTGACAATCGCCCGAACCCCTAGTATTAGTAAAGGTGGTAATGGCTGCCACAATTCAAGGTGGGAACGGGAGTCGAACGCCCGACCTTTTATGTCAAGAGTCTAGATCCTAATTATCTGGTAAAAAGAGCTCATGCGTGTGAACTGTGCAGATCTTGGGGCCTTACTTTTTAGTATTAAATTGATAATGAACAAAAGCACCATATATATATATATATATATATTATATATGTGTGTGTGTGTGTGTGTGTGTGTGTGTGATGAATTTCACAATTAAACACGTGAAATAAATAAATAATGCACACCCAGAGGGAAAAATTAAAAGAGATTCCAAGGCCTTTCAACAATACACCTCGTCATTCCCTGGTGAGTTGTAATGTTGACTACACGAAAGGCTTTGGAATCGCTTTTCATTTTTCCTTGTGTGTGTGTGCATCACAATATATATATATATATATATATATATATATATATATATATATATATATATATATATATATATATATATATAATATATATATATACAGGATGTTTCAGGTCGACAAAGAAATGCTTCATATTACTATATTAGTTACGGAATTACTATGACAAACTTCAAATACCAAATACAAACTACAAATTCCGGAATTTATAGTTTGTATTTGGTATTTGGAATTTGTCATAGTAATTCCACAACTAATATGAAGTGATTCTTTTCCATATTTCTAGGGTCGACCTGAAACACCCTCTATATATATATATATATAAGAGATGGACAAATTTTATTTCAATGCTGTGTTTCTTGTAATTAACTCTAATGGACATGACGAGTGTTTTCTGTTAACAAGCAATGGAAGCAATGGGGATTTGTTTGCAAGAAGTTAATTCATATTTGGTAGTTTGATTTCTGAAAATAACAGTTTCTGAGTAACCATCTTGAACATTGATGTATTCTCCGTCTCGTGACTTGACCAACACATTGTTCATTGTCGCACGTAAAGTGTTTTTATCAATTCCCGAATTTCATCTTCCGTCCTTTAATTGGTGTTCGTTACGTGGTCTTTTAGAATACACTTTTGATTTTAGGTACCCCTGAAGGAAGAAGTCGGGATCCGTGAGATCTGATGATCGTGAGGACCAGTCCGCATTACCAAACCGTGAGATAATTTTGCCTAGGAACTGCTCTTGAAGGAAGTTCATACAGATTCGAGCTGTGTGACTAGTGGCCCCATCTTGCATGAAAAACACGTTCTGATGTGGAATTCCTCGATGTTCAAGTTCTGGAAGGAAGAAATTGTGCAACATCCCCAGAACAGCAAGATTCAATTATGGCCTGAAATGAAACAGCTGCCTATATCTTCATTTTTGCTTGATGCAGTTTCTTCTGATAAAGACTTAAAGGGTTTCATTACTCTAGTGACAGCAGTTTTGTTTGTTCACATATCCATCTAAGGAGAAGTGCACCTCACTGGACATGACCAAATTGTCTGTCACTGTTCCATCATTCTTCACCAGTTAGTAAGAGTTTGACATAAGTGTAAACGGCGCTATCCGTTGTTGTCTTTAGAGTTTTACACTGCTCGCACCTTATAAAGGAAAAGCTTCAAGCTGCGTGGTTTTACAGTTTCTTCCAACTTCTTACGAGAGACGACGCACTAACTTCGATGAGCTGCGCCGAAATGATGCCGCCACTTCTGCCTTTGTTTCTTGGGTCGTGCAGTTCGCATTCGGCAAGGTCTTCTCGCATTACCTACAGATCCTAATTCGCAGAATCTCTCAACATATCGCAGTATTGTGTTGCGGGATGGTACACTTCTCACCCCTGATTCTCGTCTTCCGCTTCCACAATGGAACCTGTTGGAAAATACAGGTGTACAATCTTTGTGCAATGAGTTAATCCCCAATTATCAATGTGAGATGAACCTCCCAACCTTCTACAATATTAATCCGCAAAGAAAATGCCGAAAAGTCAGAAAAAATATAACTCATTACTCAAATGTGTTTATCTTCACAAAACTTTCCAGTGAAATTAGAAATATTTTTAAAAGGCAAATCCTTCTTCAGGATCTGAAGAAGATTAGTCGTCTCTTCGAAAGGTTTCGCCTTCTTAAAACTATTTCTAAGAGTAATTTCGTTCGGAAATTTTACGCTTGTAAGATTCAGCACGGATTGGTATTTTGAAATATATATATATATATATATATATATATATATATATATATATATATATATATATATATATATATATATAGATATACAGGGCCGGATCTAGAAGTTGCGAGGCCCTAGGCAGATCTAGAAATTGCGAGGCCCTAGGCCTATATATGAAAATATGGACTTAATAATTATCGGTACTATACCAGCAATATTAGAATCCCGCATAGACAGAACTATGCCAGCACTTAAAAATTAAACGAAACCAAAATAATCACGCATGGAAATTGTATAAGAAATATAAATAAACCATACAAATAAGTATAAATTATAATATGAATCAAGATTTGTATCGAAAATATAAGACAATGATTTCTAAGATTTATATAATATTATAGGTAATGACTTTCCATAGTATACAAACGTTTTTCATATGTGATGTATAAGAGATGTTGACATTTCATTTTTATAATAGTGAGCGATCGACTTATCAGGCTAAATATTAATGCTTTAATATTTGGTTCAGATGCTCCTTGAATATTACAGCAATGCTTTTCTACTTTTCTTCGAGCTAAACTCTTCAATTAATTGAGAATAATCTAATGAATTTGTTATATCGTTTTCTATTGATAACATAGCTAATGATTGCAATCTCGCTTGAGACATGGTGGAACGCAAATATGTTTTAATAAGTTTGAGACGCGAGAAAACTTCTTTCAGCCGAAGCAACAGTAACTGGGATGGTTAATACTATTCGAAGTGCAACATAAACATTAGGATAAATCTCACTTAGTTGTTTTTGCACTATATAAACAAGGGCATTTCCGAGATCTGTTTTCTTGGGTATAAACCTGCAAAGTACTTTAAGTTCTTCATAGAGTTCTAAATCATTAATATCACTTGAACAGAACGCGCAAAACGGCTTGAGCGAGGCCCCCTTTGGCGCGAGGCCCTAGGCGATCGCCTAGTTCGCCTATAGCTAAATCCGGGCCTGTATATATATATATATATATATATATATAACGGATAAAAATGACGATCAACACCCACGTCAACATTATGAAGATTTAATATCAGACATTTCGGAAGTCAAACTCCCATCATCAAAATGGCATGTTTAATTTGTATGCAAAATTATAATCACTTAGCCTAGGGCCTAGGCTTTTGTCTATATATATAGCATATACATATGGTTTGAACCCACCACCTCTTGAATAGAAGGTGAGGGCGCTAGCCACTAACTACACTACGACCAGGATAAAAGTTAACACAACTTATCATACATTTCAACAACCGAGGAAACACAACGCTTTCGCGTTCCAGAGGCGTTTTGCGTGTTAACCCTCCTGCACTCGATGTAATAACCAGTATTTCATTCAATCTGGCGCAAAGCTGGGGTCCCATGAATAGAATATCATGCATGAATACGCACAATTTTCATTTTTCGAACACTGGTGGGGACGAGTCTTTCATCAGAAAAAATTGCGCATGTTCATGCATGATATTCTATATATATATATATATATATATATATATATATATATATATATTATTATATATATATATATACCTTTTACACAATTATTAGATAACTTCTGAAATTGCAGTTATCTCGTAAAGGAAGGTCAAAAGCTGGCACGGTGGTCAAGCCAGCCGAACGTGGCAAATTGCGCTAACTTCTGGATTACTGTACCAGCATCATTGGGGTTCGAACCCCCGACCTCAGTGTATTCGTTTACAGGGAAACGGTTTTACCCGCTAAGTTACGGACTCTGGCTTTATCACGTAATTATGCGAGGTTTCGATAGCTTTTAGAGGCTTGTCTGTAAACTGTTTATTTATCTATACATTATATTAATACTGAGTACCTTCCCTTAGTTTCTGTTATTCGTGAAACTCTTTAAATGGGGTATTCTGCCCACAAAGTTCTTGTATGCGTTACTTCTGATTTTACGTAGTTCCTCTATTACTCTTACTTGAAACTTTGAATTTTATTGACATGCGTGATTCCTGATATCTTTACCCAAGATTGGCCAAATATTTTCGATGGGTTTTAGATTCTGGAGTCTAGGGAAGCCACTGGAGTGAGTTTATCTGCTTATTGGGAAATTAATCCCTACTAATTTTCGATACATGGCAGTGGTGTCATTATAAAATACAACATCCATTTTCATGAAAAGTTAAAATAGTTTAAAGATAGAAGGTCCAAATTCTATTCTATTATAGTTGTACATCCATGGAATTCGTTTAATTCTCACAAACACAAACATACTTAATTTCTACTATTGGCACGCAATATCCGCTCACAACACTGCAACTTCCGTCCTTTACATTATAAGAACGATGCAGTCTGGGTAATAGATCTCCATCCACCCTCCTCCTCTCATCCTGGCATCAGGGGTCCCAGACATTTGCGAGGGAAAACAAAACTATAATCCATACAAGAGGTGATCTGGAGTTACAAAATGTACCATCCCTATATGTATTCTTAATGCAAAAGAGTCTCAAATTGCTTTCGTAGAATTAAAGCACCGTTTTTTTCAATCCTCAGAAGTCCAACATTCCTGCTCAATTGCCCATTCAAGTCTTTACGTGGGAATGGATTCAGACAATTAAGGTTATTTCTTGCTTTGCAACAACTCGACCCGTCTTATGCAAGTTTTTTCCTAACTTTTTGAGATGATACAACAGTTAGTTGCTTCCTGCAGGTCGTGACGAAGGTTAGACGTTTTAAATGCCTGTCCTCACGGCGCGCTGTCAACCTTTTCGACCATTGCGTGATTCAATAGGATAAAAATTTGTTGTTTGGAAACTTTTCGATATCGTTTGGACTTCGCATGTGGAACATTTCAGTTTGGAGAAGTTCGCGAAAGAAGAGAAAAAAGAAGTTTCATGGGTTTTTTCCTCTTTGAAGAATTTTTTCGTTTTGTATATTTTTAATGTAATCTCGAATTAAACCCTAACTATTAAATTTTTCAAACAGTAAAAAACCTGGAAATTCATATGATGTACTCGGTTCCCCCTACATCAATATCTTGTGGCTCATGGTTCTTTTGGAGATTATATTTCCATTAAAGACACGTGACTTACCATGCTTTCTGTACATTTCCACCTAAATATAGCGAAGCCATTAACCTGCATCGCATGTAATCTCGGTAATAAATAATTTTAGGTAGTGTTTAGTTCTTGTGCCCAAAAGTCAGTCTCTCTCTCTCTCTCTCTCTCTCTCTCTCTCTCTCTCTCTCTCTCATAAGCATACAGAGAAAAGAGTCATGCCAGAATAAAATAAGCACCTTAACAAGTAAATTTAGTACGACACATATTAAACACTTCGTATGTAGGGGAATTGGGAATAACAGTCAATAACTATAGAGTAGCTTTTCACGGGTCTCATGAAGCGCCAGAACACACTTGGGAACAAAGATAACGAGTTTTTGTAAAATGACATTGGAAAGATTTTGTCATAGTTCAGTTAAAATTTAAGTTTGTTTGGGCTTTCCTTCGAATTATTTCCCACTCATTCCCATTCCCATTCCTACTCGCATTCCTACTCGCATTCCGTAAATTTGAAAGCACAAAGTGAGAGAAATCACATTTGAAAAAAAAGTTTCTTTATTTGAGAAACGATGTTATTTTCATTCGTGTTCGTGGTAAAGGCGCGAAATAAGAAATAGATAATATTTCTTAATTTAACGTAACTTAACCTAATATTAACCTAACTTAACCTAATCTAATCTAACCTGGATGAAAGTGGAAAAACCGTGGGGGAGAATGAGAATGGCATGACGTGTTAATAGATCAATTTGAGAATTGCTTCCTTTGAAATTCTCATTCGCGAAATCGTGAACTGAAATGGAAATTCCATTGAATGGGATGATCCTTCTTTTGATCTTCATTTTCGATGTTGATGATCAATGCGTTTTCAAATGTTATAGAATTCCTTTGCGTGAATTATTGCAAATTATGTGCAAATTCACAAGTCTGCATTTCTAACCAAAGTACGAAATGTTTTATTTCTATTACGGGATCTTATACAATTTTGCCTTACTGATTTCAAAGTAAATTCATCTTTGATACTTAATTGATACATAATAGATCAATCATGATTGATCAGTAGGAGAAAAGCGTCGTTTTTTTGCTCGCTTCTTGTGCTGCATTTCTTCCGAGCCTTCCCGTTTCAGAGACCAGCGGTAGTCTGCCATCATGTTGACATCCCACCTTCCTTGGTATCTTTTTTCCATAGTCTTGATATCCTGGTGGAACCTTTCTCCTTGTTCCTCACTCACACTACCCAAGTTTTCAGGAAAATAGTCCAAATGCGAGTAAAGAAAGTAAACCTTTAGACTCATGTTGCAGCCTAGCTTTTCAAATATATATATATATATATATAGTATCTGCATATAAATATAATGAATAAATCATTCTATGTATATATTGTATACATATATTGCATAATTGGGTGTATGTCTATATAGCACCCATACAAAATGGGTGATAGGTAGTTGCCAGAAAAACTGTACGTGATGAGGAAAAAAAATGGATGTGATTTTTGGATTGAGCACATCTGAATTGATAAAAAACAGTTATGTACGTTGAAACATCAGATATGTTGCATACCAATGAATTATTGGAGTAACAAGAAATGACACTGAAGAATTGGCATGTATTTAATAGAGTTAAGACATAGCCCAATCAACAACAGATCAGTCTTCCCAACACCCCAAATCACTACCCTTTACGCCAATACTTAAGTCGTACATCAGAATTGCTGTGTTGAACGGTGTGTAAACTATGGGCTGAAAACAGGATTCCTGAAACACTTGATTATCGATTTTCTATAACTGTCTGCGTTCATCCGGCGTGAATTGACTTAACTAAGACTCGTCTGAGAAAGAAACGCATCTCTAAAGTGTCATAGGTCTATACAAACTTCATGGCCCACGTTAATTTAATTTTCGCTATGCACTGGCAACTGTTATCAGAGGTTGGCACTGGGCCACACATCCACTGTAACTGACTGAGTTTATGCAATTAACGTTGAGCAATTCGTTGTGACAAAGTAGCATTATTTGTGATATATCTATAAACCTTGCGAGTGAATTGAACGCCATCTGGCGATCAAGGGTTCCTCGTATTCGTTCTGTCCGACGAGAGTTTTGGATGAGGTTATGAACGGTTTTATTTGCGACCCCTAAATATCTATATCGTTGATCTATATTATTCTCACTTTGACCAAGGGTAATTGATGGTGTAAGTAGTATGGGTGGGTTGGCGATGTTTGATTTTAAATTGAATTTGCGATAGCAAGATCATCATCGGAGGTGCCCTTGCAAGATCGCAGGAAGAGGATAAGAAAGGTGAGAAAGAAAGTGAAGGAAGAAGAAAGGAGAAGGAACACACCTTAACGTAATTTAACTTAACCTAACTTATTCTAAGAAGAAATAAAAAGAAAAAGAAACACAATGATGAGGAGGAGAGGATTACATTATACATACAGTTTTGCAAAAATTCTATATAAATGTATTCTGTTATTATTTTTTTATGCATGAAGGAGGGGCCAAGTCAAATGCCCGCAAAAGCGCCTCTCCCATAGAAGAAGAAAGAAGAAGAGGAGCCGAAATCAAGGTCCGGGGTTTTCGAGATGCCTAGATACTCTGCGTTTGAAAGATGGGAGGTCATAGACAGGAGGAAAGATGGATTGAGGAAGACTGTTCCAGAGTTCACCAGTTGAGTAGATGAAAGATTGAAAATACCGATTAACCCTTGCATTAGATAGTTCGACAGGAAAAGAATGAGAAAGTGTAGAAAGTCTGATGTGTGCTCTCCTTAAAGGAGGAGGCACGCAATTAGAGAGTTCAGAAGAACAATGTCCGTTATGATAGCGATAGTAAAGAGAGAGTGAGGCAACATTGCGGCGAAGAGAGAGAGATTGAAAACAATCAGTAAGAGGCGGAGAATTGATAAGACGAAAAGCCTTTGATTCCATCCTGTCAAGTACGGCTGTGTGGGTTGAACCACCCCACACATGAGAAGCATACTCCATACAGGGGCGAACAAGACCCCTGTACAGAGACAGCAACTGAGTGGGAGTGAAGAAACTGCGGAGGCGGTACAGCACACCTAACCTCTTAGAAGCTGTTTTAGAAAGAGAGTATATGTGATCTTTCCAGAAAGATCACGAGAAAAGGAAACACCAAGTATGTTAAGAGAAGAGGAAGGATTGAGTTGTGTGTTGTTGAAGGTAAGGGGATAGTCTTGTGGAAGATTGTGACGTGTAGACAGATGGAGGAACTGAGTTTTTGAGGCATTGAAAGCCACAAGGTTTTCTCTGCCCCAATCAGAGATAGCAGAAAGGTCAGAGGTCAGCTGCTCCATAGCCGTACTACGCGAATCATCGAGTGACTATTGAAAGGGACGCTTTGGGTGAAGTGAAGAGTGGAATCATCGGCATAGGAGTGAATAGGACAGGAAGTGCGAATTAAAAGATCATTAATAAATAAAAGGAAGAGGGTGGGTGACAGGACAGAACCCTGAGGAACACCACTGTTGATAGCTTTAGGAGAAGAACAGTGGCCATCTACAACTGCAGCTATAGATCGGCCAGAAAAGAAATTAGGGATGAAGGCACCGACAGAAGGATAGAAACCGAAGGAGGGCAGTTTCGAAATTAAAGATTTGTGCCTGACTCTATCAGAAGCTTCAGATATGACTAGCGCAATAGCAAAAGTTTCACCGAAATCCCGAAAGGAGGATGACCAACAGTCAGAGAGATATGCAAGAAGATCGCCAGTAGAACGTCCCTTGCGGAATCCATACTGACGATCTGAAAGAAGATTGTGAGAAGAAAAGTGTTTGAGAATCTTCCTATTAAGGAGAGATTCAAAAAACTTTAGAAAGGCAAGCAATCAAAGCATTTGGACGATAGTTGGAGGGTTGAGAGCTGTCACCCTTCTTTGGGACAGGCTGAATGAAAGCGAATTTCCAGCAGGAAGGAAAAGTACCAAATGAGTGACAAAGATGAAAGAGTTTGCCTAGGCAGGGTGTCAGCACAGAAGCACAGTTCTTAAGAACAACAGGAGGAACACCATCAGGACCATACGCCTTCCTAGAGTTGAGCCCAGATAGGGCAGAAAGAACATTTTTAGAAGAGATTCTAATTTCAGACATAATAAAATCAGAGGGGGGAGGAGATGGAGGGACAGCACCGGAATCGTCCAGGATTGAATTGGAAGCGAAAGTTTGAGTTCAGTTTTGTCAGGAGAAGAGACGGCAACTGTGCCGTTGGAATGGAAAAGAGGAGGGAAAGAAGAGGAAGTAAAGTTGTTGAAGAGGTTCTTAGCTAGATGCCAGAAAGAGCGAGAAGAATTAGAATTGGATAGATTTTCACATTTTTGTCGGATGAAGGAATTTTTGGCCAGTCGAAGAACAGATTATGCGCGATTCCGGGCAGAAATATAAGCTGAGTGAGAGTTAGGAGTTGGATGGTGACGGTACCTTCTGAAAGCCTCCTCTCTGTTGCGGATAGCATTAGAACAACTAAAGTTAAACCAAGGTTTTTTGCATTAGCAGTAGGAATAGAATATGGAATGTACGCCTCCATACCCGAGAGAATCGCCTCTGTGATGTGTTCAGCACACCCAGAAGAGTCCCGGCCACGGAAGCAGTAATCATTCTATGGGAAATCACAGTACTGCCTAAGGGCCCCCAATCCAAAGGCCGAATTGGAGTGATAGGACAGGAAACAGATATAAGATTGTGATCCGAGGAGTAAGAAGAAGGATGAGAGGTAAGAAATAAATCCAGAATTTTGAGCCTGTCTCCAAGGCCATCGGGGATACGAGTAGGGTGCTGTACAATCTGCTCGAGGTCATTTTGGATAGAAAAGTTGTAAGCTAGTTCACCAGGGATATTAGTGAAATGGGAACAAAGCCAAAGGTGGTGGTGAACATTGAAACCGCCCAAAATGGAGATTTCAGCAAAGGGAGAGCGGAAAAGAACGTATTCCACTTTGGAAGTGAGGTGGTCAAGGAATTTTGGATAGTCAGTAGAATTAGGAAAAAGATAAACAGCGCAGATGTATTTAGTTTGAGATTGGCATGTAAGCCGTAACCAGAGGGTATAGAACTCGAGAGATTCGAGTTCGGAAATACGAGAACAACTTGGGTCATTGGGTACATATAGACAACATCCACCTTTGGAGTGAAATTGAGTATAAAGAAAGTAAGAGGGTACAGAAAAGGGGTTGCTGTCAGTCGTCCCAGACACCTGAGTTTCAGTGAGGAAAAGAAGATGAGGTTTAGAGGAGGAGAGGTGGTGTTCAACAGATTGAAAATTTGAGAAAAGGCCACGAATGTTGCGGAAGTTTAAGAAAAGTGAATCAAACAGAGGTCCAGAACATCTCGAATGGGCGGTAGCAGATCCAGCCCCGCTGCCCGGGTCTGCGTTCCCGATATCGGCAGGGGGGCAGCCAGAAGTGGAGACATTTATGGTCCCCTCCCAGGGGGACTCCGAGGCTCTTGAAGTTGATGCATTTTTTTTAATTTTGAAAAGATTATGCAGTGTGTAAGATGTATGTGTATGTAGTGAGGAATAAGGAGAGAAGTGTGTGTTTGATAGCATGCTGGACTGCTCACAGGGTAGATGAGACAGAAAAAAATCAGCTAAGGAGGACAGTGACAGGAGAAACGAGAGTTCCAGCACTCCCTATCTTCTGTCTAACGCCCTTCCCCCAGAGTAATTCCCTGATCGATTGGTGTCCACAATCTTCTTCATAAATAGTTCAAAGTATATTAAACTAAACGACATTAGTGTGTTCCAGAAATATTTTGATTTTATTTACCAAATATAAATGAACTAAAAAAATTGAATTTTTTTTACAAAACTGATAAAAGTATGAAATAAAAGATAATCCAATATAATTTAATGAATTTTCAGTAAAGATATGTTGAGATAAAAATAAATTTCATATATATATTCTTTAATACTTTTTAAATAAAATACTTTTGTAAAATTTTTATTTGATGTGTGTGTAAATAGAACGGAGTATAGAAAAAAAAAGCTATTGTTTGGGAGAGTGAAAGTCGACAGCCATTTTGAGTTTATATATATATATATATATATATATATATATATATATATATATATATATATAACAGAAGTTGAAGTAAAATGTGAAGCATAGAGGAGGTTTCGTCCGTGCGTCACTGGGCTACGTAAACGAGCAAGTCTTTTACCACTACACATCCACGAGACTAAAATGTTTCCTTTCAAAAGCAGCTTTTGAGCGTACCTCGTTTAATCATGTGCTTTCAGAAATGCAGGAGTTAACTCTTCATTAATTGTTATTATTATAGAAAACTACAATAACCGTAATATGAAAGGATTTTTTATTTTTTGTTGTTTTCTGACGGTTTAGTGGTGAAAATGTTCTTGGGACGTGGCCCAGTGACGCAGGGAGAAACCGCCTCTTTACCTTTAAAACTCCCACGTTCTATTAAAATCGATTTACGGTTATTGTTGATCTCTCTCTCTCTCTCTCTCTCTCTCTCTCTCTCTCTCTATATATATATATATATATATATATATATATATATAGTGTGATTGCAGAAATATAGTAATAAAACAAAATAGGAATTGTTTGTTGGAGACGTTTTATAATGATTAAATAACTGAAGTTTAATTGATGTAATTCTGAAAATAAGAGTTTCATTTGAATATGACAAAGAGTATTTTTGAGCTACATTAGGTTAGATTAGATTAGGCTTGGTTTCGTAAGCTTATGCTTGGTTAGGTGTGGGTTCACAAGCGAGATCGCACGTGTGTGTGTGTTTTTAATCTTCATTTAAAACCTTACTCATTGCTTTTGTGCTTGCTTAACTGCGACTTACTTGAGGCCTGCTGCTTTGATTATCTACTTAACGGAATAGCGTCTGGAAAATGCTTGTCACTTTCAAAGAAGTCTCCGCCTACGGAGGCGGGGCTTGTACATCTCTCACTAATATGTGTTCAAAACGTTGGTTTAGAAGTTATGAATTGGCCACTCGGGAGCCCTGTTTCAATTCTTCAACAGGCTGACCAATCAGAGGAAGAAAACATTTTTATACCTTAAATCCAATACTATTTCGTTACAATATACTGTATACGCATGCCGAGAATGAAGAAGCGTAACTACAACACTCATACTTTTAATGTTCATTATTTTAATTCATAAGAGACATGAAATGGGCGGGGCTTCAATTAATTATTAATTTAATTGAATGAGGAAGTGAAACGAAAATCAACATACTTGATGCTAAACATGGCAACAGGCTTTTTTATCGTGTTCTAGCTTTATGCTAAAAATGTATTTTGTACGATCTCCGCTACTAGTCCGAAAACGCTGTAACTAAAGCATAACAGTTTAGTTTATTAGTTACTTCGAAAAGACCAAATCCTCTTTCTGTTAAAAATAACATTTTGTTGTTTAGAATTGCTCCAAATTCAACCTAAACATTTCGCTAAATAAAATTATTTATTATTAATCTTTATTATTCAGTGAATCTATATTTACTGCATCCTTCTACTCCTTCTCCTTCATTTCTCCTTCTTCCTTGTTTTCCATTTGTTCTTTTGGTTGTTATGGCAACCAGAAGAAGGATAGGGGTAAATATGAAGGATTTGGTAAAAGAGAGAAGGGGCCAGATCTAAGGGGGAAGCCAGGGAAGGGAGTTGCAATATTACAATGTCACAAGGTAACTTCCGATCATGAGCTCACAACTGCAAGCGAACCCACTCTACTGATATATTTTACACGCTCTTTCTTTAGACGAATAACACTTACTGTTCGTTACCTAACCTAACCTAACATTGTACGCGGAGTCATGTTAAAATAATTTTTATTACTGCTCGTGGTGTTTATAGAATATTTATTTCACGAAACAGCGGAAATTACTTTTCTTTTTTTTTTGGTTTGACATGAGAAATTAATTTTGTCTTGGTCTTAATTCCAATAATATATATATATATATATATATATATATATATATATATATAATATTGATTTTCTTCTAAAAATAAAATATTAATATTATATATATATATATATATATATATATATATATATATATATATATATATATATATAGTTGTTGACGTTATTCGAAGCTAAAACCTTAATCTAATAATTGTCCTTTCAAAACACTTAGATAAGAAGTCAAAAGTTTTAAGAATTTTGTCTTTATTTCGTTATAAAAATGACAGTGTGTTCGCCTTTCGAGAGACGCATAAAATACCAAGCCATTTTTCTGCATTATTTCCAACTCGAGAAGATACTTTAAACGAAAATCAAACTTCTTTGCAGTTTATATATATATATATATGAGAGAGGGAGAGGATATGGTTCCATCTTGGAGCGTTCTGAAGGTGATTCATTCCTATAACCGAATTGTCGAAGCAGAAGTATTCCACCTTAAGTGTGTTGTAGCGTAATGTAATGGTTTGTAACTGTTGGCCCGAGGACCAGATCCGGCCCGCGAATTTGGCCCGCTGGCTTGGTCAGCGAGCTCGCAGGTTTTTACAAAAGAAAAACGATTTCTTAGCATTAATAAAAGGGGCAATGTTTTGCAATCTACGAGGGTAATTCAATAAGTATCCGCACTTTTTATTTTCACAATTTTATTTTCACATCTGATAGATTATAAACACATCACTTCTCAACATACTCTCCCTGTTTCTCAATACACTTAGTCCAGCGATCTACAAGCTTCCTAATGCCATCACAAAAGAATGTTTTTGGCTGTGTGCGTAGCCAGTCATGCACCGCCTCCTTCAGGTCATCATCGCCTTGGAATCACTGACCTCTCAAAGCGTCTTTTAGTGGTCCAAACAGGTAAAAATCCGAAGGTACCAGGTCTGGACTGTAGGCTGGATGGTCGACAACTTCAAATTTAAGTTCTTGAAGGCATTTTCTAGTCTGTGCAGCGGTATGAGGGCGCGCGTTGTCGTGTAATAGAATAACACCTTCCGACACTCTTCCTCTCCGTTTTGTGCGAATTGCTTGCTTTAACTCATTCCGAAGCATGTCAGAATACGATGCATTTGTTACTGTAGTTTCACCCTCTAGATAATGTTCAAGGATAGGGCCTCGTGTATGCCAAAACAGTGCTAGCATAACTTTACCCGCTGACGGCTGCGCTTTGAACTTCCTTGCGACGGGAGATGTTGGATGCTTCCATTGCATGCTCTGTCGTTTGCTTTCTGGTTCATAGTGCGCGAATACGATAGGCATAGGGCAGCTGACGTTATTTATTTAGATTTTAAAAAGGCGTTCGATACAGTTCCGCATAGGAGACTAATTGCGAAGGTTAAAGCGCACGGTATCCGCGGTCAGGTAGCTAACTGGTTAGAAGAATGGCTTCGTGCTAGGAGGCAGAGGGTCGTAGTTAATGGTAGTGAATCGGGGTGGTTAGAGGTAGGTAGTGGTGTCCCACAGGGTTCAGTGTTAGGCCCATTGTTATTCGTAATTTACATTAACGACATAGATGTAGGATTGATTAGTAACGTGTCAAATTCGCGGACGATACTAAAATAGGCGGTAAGGTTGTTAACGAGGACGATAGAAATAGGATCCAAGACGATGTAGATAGGATTATGGAGTGGACGGATAAGTGGCAGATGCAATTTAACGTAGATAAATGTAAAGTTTTGCATATAGGTTCTCGCAACAATAATTACGTGTACACGATGGATGATAGGGATTTAGCGAGCGTTGACGAGGAAGTAGATTTAGGCGTACGCGTAACTAAAGATTTAAAGGTTAGGAACCAGTGCCTGGAGTCTTGCGCAAAAGCTAATAGGATGTTAGGCTTCATAGCGCGTAATTTCGAATTTAAATCGAAGGATATTATATTGCCCCTTTACAAGTCCCTAGTCAGGCCTCATTTGGAATATGCCGTTCAGTTTTGGTGCCCGTACTTGCGTGAGGATATTGATAGGTTAGAAAGGGTTCAGCGTCGTGCCACGAAACTTATTCCGGCATTGCGCAATAAGCCTTATGAAGATAGGATTAAAGTGTTAGACTTGTATTCACTCGAAACTAGGAGATTAAGGGGGGAGCTTATTGAAGTTTTCAAAATCGTTAATAACATCGATAACGTAAATTTTGACAAATTGTTCACTTTCGATAATAGTAATACTCGCAATAACGGATTCAAGTTGCGTGGCAGACGTTTCATTACTAATATCGCTAAAAACTTCTTTACGTTTAAAGTAATTGATAAATGGAATAATCTTCCCGCGTCAGTCGTTCATTCTACCAGCGTTAATGTGTTTAAGAACCGTCTTGACAGACATTTTAAAAATATTAACGTTGTTTAAAATTAAAAAGAAAGTTAACAACAGGAGCTCTGGTGGTGGTGCTCGAGGATGAGTCTGTTGACAATGAATGCCAGCTTGTGACATGCCAGCGTGATGCCAGCAATAAAAAAAAAAAAAAAAAAAAAAAAAAATTAGACTAACACGAATGTAGATGTAGCTCATAGCGTAAAACCCACTTTTTGTTTAACTTTACCTACTTTTTTTTTTTCTTATCCTCCTTACTTTGCATGTCTCTAACTCTTTTCTTGCATGTTTGTAGTTTGCATGGTATGACAGTGAGTTAAGACTGTGTTTGCATGGTTTGTAAGCGTTCTTATTTTACTTCTTTTCATCTTTCACCCCTCTCCTATATTCTCCGACTATTTTTCTGACTTGTCGGCAGTGGCCGGCGGATGATGATGGTGAGACTTTTTCCCTCTTTTTCTGAATGAATGTTAACCCACGAATGATAGGTGTTGCTCCTTACTTAACCCCTTATTCTCCTCTCTTCTCTTAACCCCCTACTCTCTCCTTTCTCTCGGGCTAGCCTTAGAGTGGATCTTAGGGTCTTTGTTAGCCTTAGCTTCTGTAGATCTGTAGATAATGCGCTCCAAAAAGTTTTCACCTTCATTATGATACCGCACCAAAAGACGAGAGCAGACGTCCATACGATTACGCTTGTGCTCTTCTGTCAACTGTTTGGGCACCCATCTTTCACAAACCTTGTGAAAGCCAAGAATGTCATGAACTATCGAATAGGCTGACCCTTGACTGATGTCTAATGAAGATGTAATTTCTTTTATTGTTAATCTTCTGTCATCGAAAATCATGGCTCTGGCTTCTTCCTGCTTGTCACCGTTGGTTGATGTTGACAGTCGTCCTGACCGCTGAACATCTGTCACACATGTCCGACCTTCCTTCAACATTTGAATCCACTCGTACACACTTTGCCGTAATAACGCATTATTCTCATACTGAGCACATAAACGCGTGTGAATTTCAGCTCCTTTCACACCTTCTGCCCACAAAAAACGAGCCACGGATCTCTGTTCTTCCAGAGTACAAATTGAAAGCGGCGCAGCCATGCTCACTACTCGTACGATATGTGACAGCTACGAGTAGCCTAAATAAGCCTATACTGATGCTAGCCTAAATAAGCCTAAAGATCTCAGGTTGGCTCGTTATTACGAGTATATATTATATATACTATATTATCACTAAAATAAAAAGTGCGGATACTGATTGAAGTACCCTCGTAAAACTATAAAATGTTAAAAATAATTCGATAATTAAGTAGTATGTTGCTTATGTTGAACATAATGAAACGCGTTAAATGCTTCAGAAGAGCACTTACATCCTCACCGTTTGTTCCAAAGTGTCTTGAACACCTGAAGAATATTGTGCGGTATAACTTACGTCTTTTATTAAGTAAATTTCATACTTCTTCATAAATTACATAAGTAACTACCTTAATAAATTGCAGAATTAATTGCAGAAGCGCTAGTGCCCTTGGCCCACCCGTACGTGATGTGGCCCGCGTTTGAATCTAGTAGCTAACCACTGGGGTATTGCATCAGTAATTAAAGTGAAGACTCTATATTCATTGTAGGTAAGTATAGATTGTTAGCAAAGCAATTTCTCACATACTATAATACTTCATGAAAAGCTGTTCAATTTGAACATAAAACTTAAGCATAGTAAGTAGTATTTAGTACAGGGTAACCAGAATTTGATGAGAGTATAACTGAAGAAATTAGTTCCTAGCCGAGGCATAATAATTTTCTTTTTATATACAGTAGATTACAGACTGACGAAGAAAAGTAGCCATTTTTCTGGATGACTGATTCATCAAGAAAGGGAAATGTATCACTCCCTACTTTCATCTTCAGTAGTGAACTTTATATTTTCACGGCGATGATTTAATAAGTAAATTAAAAATGGGGAAGTGACTTTTGTCTTTACAAAGTAAAAAACAGTCATTTACGTAACGTTTGTACATAAAAGGACAGAAAACGGGTCGCTAGTCTTAAAACAAATTCTTCTCTTGAAAGCAGGAAACTTTTGGCGACGAACGTACGTGGGTCAAGGTGGGGGGGGGGGGGGGGGTAACTAATCTCCATTCCTTCTATTTGTGTATACATTTCACCGTTCAACATTAATATCGAATCACTGACTACTATGGAAAGGAAAAAGCAATTAAGTGTGAAACTAGGAGCTAGTGAGAGTCGAACACGCGTTGTATGGTTTCTGAGTCAACCCTCTTGTACCGATCACGCTATCCAGAACTCCCAGAAAGGTTCGTTCAAGTGGGGTCAATATTTTGGTTGTTTGCACTTAAAACGCATTCATTCACTGCTCACTTTCAAACCTAATTTAAATTAGATCAAGATAGGTTCAATTGGGTTACGTTAGGTTGCATTATGCCTGATTAGGTTAGGCTAGGTTAGGTTAGGTTAGTAATTTTCACTGAAAATCTGGATGTATATATGATTTAGTTTGAAATCTGAAATCCATGTACTTGCATAAAGTCGATCGTCGATATTATGAAGTTCAATTTGTTCTGTAACGCAGATAAGAATACGTTGATTGATTACATATCACTAAATACAAAATCGATAATGTGTGCCATATTCTCTGAATCTAAGGATGTGATTTTCGCTTCAAGTATTTAGTATTTTATATATTATGTAATGTATTATGGTCCTGACTAAATATTATTTGATTGTTTGGGGTTGCTTAACCACCTTCGTAACGGCAAACGTCATGTAACGGAGGGGACCTACAACTTTACGTGGGGGATCAAAACCATCTAAGAGTTACTACAACATCCGAACGCGAAGAACAGTCGAGCTACTGAACAGACCTAACGTTGCTTAACCTCGCTGATCTGACGAGTTAGCCAGCGACGTAGGACACAGCCTGTTATGCAATTAAAACAAACGGTGAACAAGCACCAACAAATTTCTCTTAAAGCACTTCGTCAGAACCAGACCACTCATCCATACGTAAATACTTAGCGTAGTAATCCCACCCAATTGCTCTCCTAACTTATTTGTTTTAATTGCCCATAATTCACTGACCTTCAGATACTCCACTTACTTTATATGTACTCCTTAAACTTTAATGAACGAACATCATTATATATATATATATGTATGTTAGCGGCAATAAGCGAAATCAGCATTAAGATAATGCCTAGACATTTAGCTGAAAGCTAAGAATGCATATAGCATTAGTTACAGTGGTCACTTTCACTGTTTAAGTTGTTATGTTAGGTTAGGTTATATTTATTATTATTATTATAGATATATAAATGGCATTATACTTATGATTATATGCATTCTTAGCTTTCAGCCTTATTTTGCCTAAGTATTAAGCTTAATGCCGGATTTAGCCTATTGCCGCCAACATATATATATATATTAGTGGTGGACCAGATATCCGCATCATTTTTAACATCCTCATCCGCACTTCTGATCTGCTGATGTTATGCGGATATTACCTCTAATAAATTATGCAATTTACAATTAAATTAGCTTATAAAGTAGCTTATAAGGCCCAGTCATGCACATTTCATGTGAAGTATTAATTATTAATGAACAAACAAAATAATAACGTCAAAAATAAATACTGGTAACACAGAAAATTGAATGAAACTTGTTTCATTGAATTTTCTGTGGCTGAAACTCTTGAGAAAATTATTATTTTATCATAATGAAAACATTAATATTAATTTTAATTCTTATGCATTGCCTGCCATAATAGTGATATCACGAAATTTGAAAAATTATGTCATATATTCATAATTCTATATTATATTGATAGATTAACTAAATATCCGCATCCGCGGATATTGAAATTAAAGATCCGCATCCGCATCCGCAGATGTTGAAAAACTAACATCCGGTCCACCACTAAATTATATACATATATATATATATATATATATGTGTGTGTGTGTTTGTAGGCAACTGGGCAGAAGTGAGATCAAGTGTGTGATAACTCACAGATGTAGTGGGGTAATTTTTTGTGAGGTAACACTATTGGTACCTCGGAACGGAACATTAAGAAAAGATAAGTTGAACCTAATTAAGTTAAGTTACGCTTGGTTAAGTTAGTTAAGATTTAGATAGTTTAGAGTTAGGCTAGATTAGCGAGTACCTCACTATTTAATGATTTAATAGAAACCACCCTTCGACACCTCAACTGCGTCGGAAAACCCTTCTCGGTTGGATGGCATTAAAATTAGGTTAAGTTAAATTAACTTCGGTTAATTAGTTTTTTAGATATATGAATTCTAAAAAGTCTGTACCTCGCTCATGCGAAGATGCGCACGTGTGTGTGTGTATGTGTGTGTGTGTGTGTGTAATCAAAACGAACTAAAGCTGTTCTTATGATTTTCCTTCGATTTACTGTGTGTTTTCGAATTTAGTTCGATTAGTTGGATTTGAAATCCTATAAATAAAAATTTTATATTTTCAATCTCATATTTTAAACGTGACATTTTTAAATTTTATTTTTAACTGAAATTTTTACCGAAACTTTGATTGGAGTTTTGCCAATTTTAATTTATAATGTTTAGTTTCTAAAGCGTCTTTCTGTATTTATAAATAGCGAAGATGGATACAGTGTTTCCGAAACGTTTGACTAAATGTACATAAATTTGAGATTCACAGGAACGAGAGAGAGGGATAGATGTTAACAAAGACCCTAAAAGTTACTCTAGGCCAGGGGTGGGGAACTCGCTGCCCGCCGGCATAAATGTTGCCCGCGGCCTATTTTTTAATTGCCCGCGGACAGTTTGATTATTTAAAGTCATACAGTATTTACAGCTTAATTATGACCCAAACTATTTTTAAAGCTGCAATTTGCCCGCTAGAGAGTATTTTAGTTGAAATTTGCCCGCCACACACAATAAAGGTTCCCCACCCCTGCTCTAGGCTAACCGAGAATGAAGTAGAGCATAAAAAAAGGAAAAGCAGATGAAAATAGAGAATGCTGAAAAATTATACCATGCTTACACTTGAGAGAGAGAGAGAGAGAGAGAGAGAGAGAGAGAGAGAGAGAGAGAGAGAGCGAGAGAGAGAGAGAGAGAGAGAGAGAGAGAGATGAGCTTATTTGCGGACTTGCAAAGTAGTCAACTCGGCATTGAAAAGATTCAACGAAAAGCCTTGTCTTTGGTTCTCGTTTTCTCCATTTGAAGTTCTCCCAATGGGAATCGGTTGTTGGGAATATTTTCCTTACAAAGGACAAACGGACGCTGCACGCACGGATGCTGCACGCAGACATCAAAGGCCGCTTTTATCTGGCGTCAAAAGTAATAATTAAAAAGATTTCCTGTTCTCTCTTTTCATATTTCATCAAAAGACTCTCCTTTTCAAGGAGAATATTCGAACAGATTGGAACAGCTAAAATAGATCACAACAACATCGAATGAACTTGGGTTCTGTATTGTGTTTTCCCCATGTTCTTTAGATACAAACGAAGCGTATTCTTATATATATATATATATATATATAATATATATATATAATATATATATATATATATATATATATATATATATTATATATATAACTTATATATATGTGTGTGTGTGTGTGTGCGTATGGAGAGAGAGAGAGAGAGAGAGAGAGAGTGGAGAACAGTTTTAGAGAATAAAACAACGGAGGAAATGCTAACAACCTTGGAAGAAAAGACGTTGAAAATTTTAGAAAAATATGCTCGAAAGCACAGCCAAAAGGAAAGAGGAAGTGGCTAGAGAGGCAAAAGAGAAAAATATTCCAACAAAAGAAAGAGAGTAGCGTGTATACAAGAAAAAATGGAGAGTATCGCTAGGGAAATACAAACCCTGATTAAGGGCCATACAGAGAGGGAAGAGGAAAAGACGGTAGAAGCGATAAAGAAAATCCAAAATACCTCTATAGCTACACGAAAAGGAAAACAAAAACGCGCGCTACCATCGGGCCTTTAAGGAAAGGAAATAATGAACTAACAGACGATCTAAAAGAAATATCTGAAACATCGAGAGTCCAGTATGAATCGGTCTTCAGTACCCGAAAAAGTGACAAAGCGATACCTGACATAGATGCATTCTTCGAAGAGAAATTGCAGGGCGAATGTATAACAGACTTGATTTTACCCTAGAAAGATGTGGCGAGAGCTATAGACAAATGAATCACATTCAGCTGTAGGTCCGGACAAATTGAACGCACTACTGATTAAAAATTTAAAAATGAATTAGCTACACCCTTATACTGGATATAGAGAAGATCCATAAACACTTGGGAAATACCGAGGCATCTTGAAAAGCGGAACATTGTCCCTATATATAAAGAGGGGAAAGATCTCAAGCAAAGAACCAGTGTCATTGACGTCCCAACCTCACCAAAATATTTGATAGAATAGTCAGAGAGAAATCTATGACTTTTTGGAGACACTGGAAAAATTCAACGAAAATCAGCACGGATTCCGATCGGGAAGATCATGCCTATCACAACTTATAGAGCACTATAAACAATATCGTAGATGCATTTGAAGCAATGAAAACTATGATGTCATATAGACGGATTTTACTAAAGCTTTCGACAAAATGCGATCATATAGTAGCACATAAATGAACATATGGGAATACAGGCAAAGTGGGAAAATGGATCTACAACTTCCTCAGAGAACGTCTACAGGTCGTCAAAAATTTCAGGTGTATCATCATCAGAATCAGAAGTACGCAGCTCAGTACCACAAGGTACAGTACTGGCCTCACTCCTGTTCATTATCATGCTAACAGACATAGACAGTGGAGTAAACAGCAACAGTATAGTAACATCCTTTGCGGACGATACAAAGATCAGCAGAAAAATCAGCGATGCAAATGAAGTGGAGGCCTTGCAGAGGGACATGAATAAAATATACAAATGGTCAGAAGACAACAATATGACATTTAACACCGAGAAATTTCAGCTCTTGAGATATGGTAGAAATGAGGAACTTAAACAGGTTATAAATGCTCCAGATAGACAGGAATTCAGAGAAGCACAAAAAGCGCGGTCGACTTGGGGGTAATAACGACCGATGATGCCAAATTGAGACGCAAAATTAGATAGCGATAAACAAAGCAAAAAGAGTCGCGGGACAGGTACTAAGAAACGTTCAAAAGGAAGGACAAGACAGTATTGATTTCCCCTGCTGAGAACATTGATCATACCAAAACTTGACTACTGCTCAGTTTTGACGTCTCTATAAAAAGGAAGCAAATTAATAAACTAGAAGAAACGGCAGACACATTCACAGCCAAGTTTGATGGCTGCAAAGAAACTCAACTAACTGGGAAAGACTACGTAAACTAAATCTGTACTCCCTGGAAAGAAGAGAGATAGGTATATTATAATCTACATATGGAAAATGATCGAAAAACTGTATCAAACCCAATTACCATCCAAACAAACACTGGAAAATAGGAAAGGCAGAATATGTAGTGTTCCCAAATTAAAGGCCCGACAAGGGACCTCCTCAACCCTGAAGGAAAATAGCTTTGTCAGGGGGCCCAGACTTTTAACCAGCTTCCAAAGGACTTCAGAAACGTTATAGGGGTTCAAAGTTGACGTCTCAACAGAAGACTAGATACCTGGCTCAGGATGGTACCAAATGAGCCGGGTGTACCTGTCTATGTGCGGTGGAAAGCACAAGAGCAACTCGCGCCTCCACCAAGCCAGGCCTAGAGCGGGCCACCAGCTTGACCTTCATGTGAAGAGAGACCAACACACGAAACCTGAACGAGAGAACGAGAGTGTGTATATATATATATATATATATATATATATATATGTATATCGCATTTGAATGTGGATTTACAAGAATAAAAAAATTGAAACAGAAACACTAAAATAATAATGAATGATTGTTCCTCTGGAGCAGCCGTTCTCAAACTGGCTATACGTACCATCTGAGGTACGCGAGAGATCATCAAGGGGTACGTATCACAGAGAAAAAAATTCTAAAATGAAAACTAAGTTTTTTTTTATTTGCACGAAAATATGAACATTAGTATCACTACAAGAGAGGAAATGAGTCATCTGTTACAAACTCAGCAAGAGCTATTCATTGACATACTTAGACATGATGAGATTCTGAAAATGCATACACCTGAGCTTATGCAGAAGGTTTAACTTTACTTCTAAAATGCTGAGACTTCATTAAGAATAAGTATACGAATGGTTACCACAGACATCCCTATTTTGACAGACATGAAGCCTACGAGGCCTACCAATCACGCTTCAAAGATGCTACAAGAATAATTACCAGGTCATGGATAAGTAATAATATATCTTACTCTTTAAAGTCAAAATTAAATATAACTAAATTAAACATTTTAATTATTTATTATATTTATAATATTAGTTCTGTATAGTATTGGGCACAAATTTATTGACACAAGGTGAAATAGGATTGTAAGATAGGGAGTGGGTACATGAATATTAAGTTAATATTTAAGCGGTACCCAGCCAAAGAGGTTTGAGAAACACTGCTATAGTGAACCATTAACCTTTTAACTGTTCCTATCGAGTATACTCGATTGGGGTTTTTTGTCGATCACTGAAACCCACCGCACTGGTTCATTGATGGCATTGAAATGGAGCAGTTAAAGGGGTACTATGAAATTTATATGCATTGCTGATATTCAACGTAAATTATAGAGATCCCCTAAATGCGCTGTTGTCGTTACAGTGTGACTTGAGCCTTTATACGTATAAATTCATTTGCAAAATATTTAGACATATTTAACTTTTAGAGAAAAAGTTTGTTAAGTAATAATGATCAGTCAGGAGGACGAGAAACTGGCACACCGTTCAGACCAACTAATGCAACCTATTGCGCTAAACCCTCAGCTTATTATCATCATGCAGTACCACCGGGAATCGAACCCACAACCCCAGAGGCTTCATTTCGCTTATAGAGAAATGGTGTTACTCACTGAACCATGGACGATGGCTTTCACCAAACTCACCTTCTCTCTTCCTTTTCATTTTTAGTACTTTTCCTCATCTCGACAGCGTCCGTAGTTAAGTGGGTTAACACTGCTTCCCTCTAAACGAAATGAAGACACTGAGGTCAGGGGTTCGAATCCCGATGATGCTGATAATAATAATAATAATAATAATACAGACGTTAGAGCAATGGGCTTGATCAATGGCCTGAGCGCTGTGCTAGTTTCTGCCCTTCTTGACTGATTTTTATTTCCTCGTCTCAACCTTTAACTGCTTTTTTTCAGCGCAATTTTTTTGTAACTCCCTGTTAAATTTTCTTATTCCTTAATATGGCATCATATATTTACTCTCAATGTAAGTAACTTTTTGTTTGTTTTATAGGACAGTATTTGCAATAAAATGATTTTACAAGGCACTCGTTTCCACAATTATATTATAATTTAATTTGTTCACTCCAACAGTACTCCCACTCCCCAGTTCTATTAGTTCTGTTCTTTTATAGTGCACGCCCCTGACATGACAATCTCTCTGGTCAGCTTTTAAATTCTCTAAATAATTCGATAGTTCCCCCTTGAAATTTGAACATCCTTCACATTTTACGCAACTTTGACACACAGCACAACTTAAATAAACAAAATGATTGTGATAAAGACGAAACAAAACAACCATTATACTCGTACAACATGCTGATTGATCAAATCCTGGAACAGTAAAAAAAAAAACCCTATGGAAATAGTGTTTAATCGAATTTAGTGACCAGTAATAAAGTAAATCAGACAATTATTGAATTCGGTGTTAATCTATACCCACAATGTCGACAATATGTGTATAAATTAGTTGGAGAGAGAGAGAGAGAGAGAGAGAGGAGGAGAGAGAGAGAGAGAGAGAGAGAGAGAGAGAGAGAGAGAGAGAGAGAGAGAGAGAGAGAGAGATTATCAATTAATGTTGTTGTTTTTTGAGTTAAAAAATAGTAAAGCTTCAATCTTTTTATGTAGTATCGTTTTGTGGAGCGCCTCCACCCTGTAATACTGTCATTGTCAGTTATGTAAACGGTCACAGTACACGCACGAATCTTGGACGAAACTCAGGACCACTATAAGAGTGGTGGTATTTTGCGGTTGTTTAACCTCCTTCCGATCATCTAAGGGCGCCGCCCTGGTATAAGGCGTTAGACTAAGGCCTTATACCAGGTACAAATCGATGAATCGGTACAGAATTTAAATTCTGTACCGATTCATCGATTTGTTGTACCTGGTATTCCATACATTAAAACCAAGCTCACCCTCTCGTCTATTATTAATTTCGCAGCCATCCCCTACCTAAAATAAAAAAAAATAATATATTATAGTCAACACTGAAAATTTCTATGATGCGCGACTTTTGCGCCACCCTGTATATATATATATATATATATATATATATATATATATATATATATATAAAATGGTCATAAGTCTGAAGAGACCTTCGAATTTAATGCTAAAGTTTCTTTAATAAGAATTT
>JAJOZX010003266.1:490000-492500 GCA_023014485.1 Bathynomus jamesi
AAAAGAATTAGAACTTAGAAGCCTTACTTGGCTCCGAGAAACCCAAATATGAATCCTGCAGGGAGTGTCTGCGAGCATCTTAATAATTATCCGCGGAAAACAAGGCTTTCTCCCACATCTGGGTTAAATCTAAAGAAAATATTAACTGGACTTTAATTAACCAAGTTTGGATCATAGCGTCATCCAAAATCTCATTGCATCGATGCCACAACGTGGGCAAGCCCTTCAGAAAGTACATGGAAAGGCTACATGATAATGATTGCATGTATTTATTTATTTATCATATCTCCTGGAGCTAGAGGTTTATGTACAGATGTGGAAAAGTTCGCCGAAAAATATTTAAAAACAAAAACCTTTCGTTGAGAGAGATTTATGCCATGCTCTCCCTCTGTTATGAATAATTACCAGATGCCACAGCACATGCACGCACACACACACACACACACACACACACACACATATGAAAATAGGGAAAAACAGTTACTTCCATCCCACCCCAGAGAATGTAAGTTAGAATTTATATTTAAAATTTCCCACGTATTGTATTGGATCAACCAAATAAATCTGCAAATATGCTTTAACCTTCGAAATAAATAAACTCTTGCTTGCATGTTTGCTTTTATTAATTAACAAACAATATGTTAAATAATTTCCTTTTTTATTATTATATCATAATTCTATTGTAGCTTAACTTTCACTTGAATTTCGTTTTCATAATATCTTCACAAGAGCGGTAGCGAAAAGAAAATGCAAATCTTTGGTTTCAAGAGCGTTGTTGTCACGTTTTACAAAGCTGTATTTTGTCACGTTTGCTTCCTTTATACTGAAAAGTTTAATAATGTTAAAAGATAATATGATCAATGTCCTTTGTAAAGAATATTTGTGTAACTATTCATAAAAATAGTTTATATAATAAATGTATTGATTTGTTCAGAGAGTTTTCGGTTCTGTAGTTCGGGAGAGTATTGAGGAGAAAAATGTCACCTCATAGTTTATGAATTATAAATTGCATATTAAAGCAGTAGTATATAAGAAAAAAATCATGCAATATACGTTTCAACAAAGCCATGTGGGTTGGGTTTGCGAAAATAAAGGTTTATTAATAACATAATTTATAATGCGAATTTTGACATAAATGAAAAACGTAAGTTAGTGTTTGGAAGATATGATATGAATTCCCAAGTAGACCTCAGGTAAATCCTAGAAAAGGATACGTGACTTTCCGCACGTAAACTTCTGGACAGATCTCAACACGATCCTACTGGGACACGTGACGTTTTTACTTAACCACCGGCGTGCGAGAATACCAGTCACGTGATGCCACAGCTCTCTTTCATTCAATCATGTATTCGTAAATAGTTTTAGTGTCCAAATAGTGCTTGGAATATATAATAAAATAATTTAATACTGTCAAATAGGTTAGGTAAATAATATAAAACAGTTAAAATAATGTATTTAAAGTTGTTTGTAAGTTCCAGGATCGAATGAAAAAAAAGGAATTAAGATTAATTGACTGAACGCAGAATTGGAAAATGGAAATTGGATTCTGGATGGGAAAAAAACAGCGCAGCGCAGATCGAGAGTGAGTGGAGAACAGAGAGAGAGAGAGTGAGAGAGAGAGAGAGACAGACAGAGTCGATGCAGTCGAGTATAGCGAGGAAGAAGTCGAGAAGAGTTTGTCACAGAGAGAGGGTTGTACACAGTCTCTCAGAAGATCGTATTTGCCCTACCTTGTCATTTTTATTTTAACATCTCAACTCGGGGTCGTGGGAAATGGGGACGACTTTAAGATGAACTTCGGCCAGTAAATTCAATTTCATTTTCCTCTAGGGCTTACGAAGGGCAATTCTCTTCAGGTCCTAGGGCCTAGGCCATACTTCCGTTTCGCTACGCTTATTCCATATTTCCGATTAAGGCTTACTTCCTCGTTCTATTATTATATAACGCAAGTGTAATTTAACTTGTGACTGAACTTAAGATTAAATATTAAAACTTATTTGTGTTTTATAATAACAGTGGGAGTCTTACGTGTTGTTTAAAATTCGTGATAGAGACACGCTCATCGATAAGTGGAAAACGTTGAATAGCTAAAATAGGTTTACTTAGCTGGAGTGAGTAATCATGCGACGAAAAACATGAAGATATAATTGTCCGCGCTACCATCTGCGCAATTAAATAATTATTTGTGAATTTGGTGTGTGTGGCAAAATTATCTGTGGGTAACATTCTGAATTTGTGAAAAACGTTATGTCAGTTCTAATACCCATCATAACAATGTTCAAGTTTGTTCATGATGGCGCTCATCATCTCAAATTACGTTGCCGCCCACCCACGAACGGAACAGCCACCACCCACCAACAACATTTGGGGTCATCGGAAGAAGGGACGTCACCCCTTGAGAAACCCCGCACTGAACATTATGTTACACCGCTTAAATTTAATTTCGTAAGCAGCAAAAAATTTTGAAAAGTTTCGTTACAGTCGAAACAATACCAGATGA
>JAJOZX010003266.1:497500-531222 GCA_023014485.1 Bathynomus jamesi
TTGCCCAACATACGGCCCGCGGTAATCCGGCCCGCCAAAGATTTGCATCAGGCCCGGCTGGCGGATACTGAAAATTCATTATCTAATGTCATATTTTATTTCAATAAAATTTAATTTTAAAATGAAATTTTGTCTAAAATTTGCACACTGGCCCTCGGTGTGGGGCATTAATTGAAATATGGCCCTTCATGAAAAAAGGTTGGATACCCCTGATATATATATATATATATATAATATATATATTTATATATATATTAAAATAAGTTTTTATTTAAAATATGGGAATGATTCCTGGAAAAAAAGAACATGTTTTAAAATGTTAATTAAAGTTGATCATGTTGTAATTTAGTCATGTCTCATTATATTCCCTCCAGTGAGCTCGTATATGAGCAATGAGCATCGTATGACTACCTCTGCATCTAGACTTATTTTATCGACAATTTTGTTTGCCTAACCTAACCTAACTTAACCTAATCTAATCTTATATCCAACTTAAATTAATCTAAGTCAAAATTTGGCCATTTTTAGCGCTCTTTAATTTCATGATAAATGTCATGGCCAAGAAACAAATTCAAATTTGACAATGAACATTTTTACTTAACGAAAAACATTCGAAAGTTCTCCACTTGTCCAAGGTGTCTCGTAACTATATATATATATATATATATATATATATATATATATATATATATATAAACGATAAAATACTGTAAAAGGACTTCATGTTTCATATTAATTAAAGTTATTTTAACAAGGTTTGAATCTTGACAACATGTCAACTAAAGCTTTAAACTTATTTCTTGGAGGAAGATGACTAAAAGATTTCAATACTAAAGATGTCATAATTGTGTTCTAGCAGAGAAACTTTATTAACATGTCAAATGAAGAAAAGAAGTAACATACAGAATTCGAGTTTACGATTTATCCGTCCCGAGCCCACCAGGGTTCTGTTCGAAACGAGTTAACTTCTCCGGCCAGCCGAGTAGTCTAAAGTATCGAACAAGGCGGGCTTTTGAAGGTCAACCTGATTACATTTTCTAAAAATGAGTTAAATTTTAATGGAAAAATATTTTTAACTATATTAATAAATTTTATCTTTTTTTAAATTGTTGTTCGATCATTTCATTGTGGAAAATTTCGATACTAACAATTAAATTTGGAGATTTAATTAAATAATTAACGAAACGCGTCTCATTTAGCATAAATATAGTCGTTAAAAAAAAAAAAAACGCTCCAATTATAACGAAGGAATTGAATCAGGTGTTAACGATCAACTAAATTTGACGATATAAAAAGCTTTTCACAATTTTTTTTTACATTTTCGAACCTTCTTAGATAATAATAATGATAATAATAATAATAATAATAATAATGATAATAATGATGATAATAATAATAATAACAATAATAATAATGATGATAATGATGGTAACATCTGGGGTTTAACTTCATTTGTTACATTTTGGAACCTTCTAAATGATAATAATAATATAATAATAATGGTGATGATAATAATAATAATAATGATAATAATGATAATAATAATAATAATAATGACGATAATGATGGTAACATCTGGGGTTTAACTTCATTTGTTACATTTTGGAACCTTCTAAGATGATAATAATAATAATAATAATGGTGATGATAATAATAATAATGATAATAATAATAATAATATGGTGATGATAATAATAATGATAATAATAATAATGATAATAATATAATAATAATAATAATAATGACGATAATGATGGTAACATCTGGGGTTTAACTTCATTTGTTACATTTTGGAACCTTCTAAGATGATAATAATAATAATAATAATGGTGATGATAATAATAATGATAATAATAATAATAATAATAATGATAATAATAATAATAATAATGACGATAATGATGGTAACATCTGGGGTTTAACTTCATTTGTTACATTTTGGAACCTTCTAAGATGATAATAATAATAATAATAATGGTGATGATAATAATGATAATAATAATAATAATAATAATAATAATGATAATAATAATAATAATAATAATGACGATAATGATGGTAACATCTGGGGTTTAACTTCATTTGTTACATTTTGGAACCTTTTAAGATGATAATTATAATAATAATAATGGTGATGATAATAATAATGATAATAATGATAATAATAATAATGATGATAATGATAGTAACATCTGGGATTTAACTTCATTAAGAATAAACGTATTCAGATATTGTTGAATAGATCTGAGAAGTAGCATCACTATTTCAAATACGCTTTGGTAGAAACGTCCGAAGTAATTTATAAGACTATAAATCCTTCAGACGATCGAGTTTCCATATATTAAATATATTTCTTTTATTCAGCATGAAATTCAAAGGCAGGGAACCCCTTTTTTATTAAAATAAGTAAACAATACGTCTCCTACTTCGTATTTATATTTTAGCATTTGATTACGATGTCTTAAATTAACAAAAAAAATGTAAAAAAACTGAATAATTCTTTTCCTAAAATATATTTATTACTTCCCATAAGCGGAGTAAAGGTATTATTCAAAGTTCAAAAACCGCTTTTCAATCTCTCTACGAAGGTAAAAAAGAAAAAAAAAAAAGAAGTCTTTTTAATCTGTTACACTCTGAGTAATAACCATAAATTTTGGATAAGAAATTATCAAATCTCCTTTTAAAGATTTTTAACCCGAATTCGTATCGTCGGATGACACGGGAGAAAATTGGTCGGGGTTTAGATTCGCCAAATGATGCACGATGAACGGATTCTGGGACCGACGTAAACAGTCTTCTCGAGTCGAGAGGAGGATGCGGGGAACAAGAGAGAATCAAAGGAAGCTTTACTCAGCCCCAGTTTATGATGAACAGCTTCCCTCGAAACAGAATCCCAGTGAGAAACTCTCAAGACGAAGCTGAGAGAGAGAGAGAGAGAGAGAGAGAGAGAGAGAGAGAGAAGTAAACTGAAATTTGAGTTCTTCATTTCATCCGCTTTTGATGCAAAATATTTGTATAATCACGTCCGAATTCATTGAAAAAAATTTGCGAAACGCATTCGTACGGATGTATTAAGGAAATAAATTCATTAACATTCTATTTGATGTAAAGAATTTCGTAATGACTGTGAAGAATCAAACCACGTAAAACACATTCTCAACATCCTTCGTATGTTAAAATCCATGATGAAAGCTTATTCACTTCATATTTGAAAACAATTTCTTCATCAATTTCAATACCTATTCATTTGAGTGTTGACTGTTCTATGCAGTGAAAAGATGAAAGAAGCGATATTGATTATTAATCCCTATGTTAAGGTTTCGAGCCTGGGAGAGTTATCGATTAACTATTAACGATTAATTATTAAGGTTTCGATCCTGGGAGAGTTATCGATTAACTATTAAGGTTTCGATCCTGGGAGAGTTATCGATTAACTCTTAAGGTTTCGAGCCTGGGAGAGTTATCGATTAATTATTAAGGTTTCGAGCCTGGGAGAGTTATCGATTAACTATTAAGGTTTCGATACTGGGAGAGTTATCGATTAACTATTAAGGTTTCGATCCTGGGAGAGTTATCGATTAACTATTAAGGTTTCGATCCTGGGAGAGTTATCGATTAATTATTAAGGTTTCGATCCTGGGAGAGTTATCGATTAACTATTAAGGTTTCGATCCTGGGAGAGTTATCGATTAATTATTAAGGTTTCGATCCTGGGTGAGATATCGATTAACTATTAAGGTTTCGATCCTGGGAGAGTTATCGATTAATTATTAAGGTTTCGATCCTGGGTGAGATATCGATTAACTATTAAGGTTTCGATCCTGGGAGAGTTATCGATTAACTGTTAAGGTTTCGATCCTGGGTGAGATATCGATTAACTGTTAAGGTTTCGATCCTGGGTGAGATATCGATTAACTGTTAAGGTTTCGATCCTAGGAGATTTATCGATTAACGAACGTGAAAAATAAATAAAACCTTTTCCCGAGTGTGTGGAAGCGCCATCATTCTCGTTTAACATCTAAATGGTTTATCCTCGATCCATCTGCCACGGTAGCATTGTGGTAAAGCGTCCGAGTGTTGGTTGGTTTAAAGAGCAGTGGTGCACAAACTTTTTTGATGTGAGGGCCAAACCAACCATCTGTTTTATATGTAGGGGCCAGATATATAGATATTCTATTTTTATAAATACGCATTTTTATAACCAGGGGTAATATTTCAGATTTTTCTTTGGGTAGCTACCCTTTTCATGTGAAAAATGTGAATTGAAAAGACCCGTGGGGGGGCCACATTTGGCCCGCGGGCCAGGGTTTGTGCATCACTGCCTTTAAAGGCTCTGAATTCGAGTATCGGCTCGGACTTCAGATTTCGCCGATTAAAGTGCTTCTCTGGATCCTCCTTGGTAGGGTTGCGGTTCGGACCCCACGCGAAGCTGTAGATCCCCTCTGTCATATGACTTTAAATGTGACGAAGAAGGTTATACGGCCACAAACATTATTCCCGATCTGACAGTGTCAGTTTTTTTAAGTTAAAAATTTGAGTTCAGTATTTTATTGTAATGTTTAATCCAATTTGGTGTAATTGAACCACCTCTAAACCCCCCAAAAACTATGGCATCATTCATTATTAACGCACAGATGCCCAAAATTTCAAGAATAGAGAAATCTGCAAGATTTGAATCCTATGAAAGCCATTTTTATACAATACTTTTAAAAGATGTACAGTTTCGGAAATAAGTTCGCCTAGAAACTTATTTCCAAAAAGCATAAAAATTTACTAATTTCCAATATCCTGTTTTCTTTGGATATTTTATTAATTTTGGTGACACTAATACAATTTTAAAAACAAAACTAATCATAACTAATTAATAATTTTTTATGATTTTAAGAAATTTTATGTTTCTAGCGAACTTTTTCGAACGAGAAAAATTTGTCGTGATATTTCAAAGTAAATCACTTCACCTCTGAAATCATATTTGAACGTAAACCTTCCCAGTAATTATTCATATTAATGTGACTAAACTTAAGTTATAGCAAAGGAGAAGGAAGCTAAAGTCATTAGTCGAATGAATGGAACGTAAGCAGCCAGAATTGATGAATGCAGATCGCGCAAGGCTTTTAGCGGACGCAGATGCTGGAATAAAGACGTTAGGTCAGACCTTTGATGACAAGAGCGAAACGAACGACGCAAAGGGGCTCTAAACCAAGAGAAGGTTTGGGGCCCTACCAAAATTGATTTGGAAACCAGCTCCCTTTATTATATAATAACTCCGGAATTCTGTCCATGAATATAATATATATATATATACACAGGGCGTCCCAAAAAAATGTATACACACTTTAACAGCTGATAGCTCAATTGATGTTTCTTTCTTTCCAAGTTAAACCCATTAGAATTAATAATGGCAGTCAGACTAAGCTTTGAACAAAGGAAATTCATTCTAAAATGCTACTGGAAGTGTGAAAACGCAGTTGAAGTGCAAAGACAGTTTAGGAGGGAGTTTCAAACAGATCCACCAACGCGACTTACCATCACTCGAATTAGAGATAAGTTTGAAGCCGATGGAACTGTTCAGAATGTCCACAAGAAGCGTTCCGGAAGACCACGGACATCGACAAGCCCACAAAGCAAGAAAGAGTACTGGAAACGTATCACCAAAGTCCAAGAAAATCTGTGCGGCAAGCGAGTCGTGAGGTAGGAATTTCAGAATCGTCTGTCCAACGCATTTTGAAGCGCTGTCAATGGAAAAGTTACATTCCAAGATTAGTCCATGCTATTAATGAAGATGATAATCCGGACCGAAGAGTGGAGTATTGCGAGTGGTACTTGGCACGATGTGGATGTGGATTGGACGAAGGGGTTTCGTAGAATACCCTCCGCGTTCACCAGACCTCACACCACTAGACTTTTTTTTATGGGGATACTTAAAAGACAAAGTCTACGCTATAAAACCTGCAACAGTCGCTGAATTGAGAGCAGCCATTGAACGAGAATGCACACAAATACCAAACGAAATGTTTCGTGATGTTTGCGATTCCATTGCTTCGCGTTATCAGCAGTGCCTGGACCAGAACGGACGTCAGTTTGAAAACAGGCGTTGACAAAACAATTAAATAATGTCTGTAGATTCTATTACATTTTGAAAATGAAATGTATTTTAATAAACACTGCCTTTATAAGTATTTAAAGTGTGTATACATTTTTTTGGGACGCCCTGTATATTATATATATATATATATATATATATATATATATATGTATATATATATATATATATATATATATATATATATATATATATATAATTCATATAAAATCCATGGCATACTATACCCCAAATGGACCGTGGACAGGAAATTCAGAGAAATTCTAAAGGAAAAGATTTAGGAGTTGTAATAACTGATGGTGCGAAACAATGATGAAAAATTGATGAAACAAAACAAGATAGCAGTAAACAGAGCAAAGAGAATAACTGGGCAGATACTGAGAACCTTTAAACGAAGGGATAGGAATATAATGATTCCTCTATTGAAAACACTGATCATACCCAACTTGGAATACTGCTCGGTCCTAACATGCCCATATAAAAAAGAAGACATTAGACAGCTAGAAGGGATTCAGAGAAGCTTCACAGCCAAGATCAATGGGTGCAAAGAACTAAATTGCTGGGAAAAGTTACGCGAATTAAACCTATATTTACTGGAAAGGAGAAGAGAGAGATACACCATTATTTACACTTGGGAAATAATGGAGAAACTAGCCCCTAATCTTACTCTGAACCGCATAATCCCCCAAACAACAGTGGAAAGTAGAAAAGGAAGACTGTGTCGTGTTCCCAAATTAAAGGCTAAACAGGGAACATCCTTAACCCTGAAAGAAAATAGTTTTTGCGAGAGGACCAAAAATGTTTAATCAGCAATCCAAAGAACTAAGGAACTCGAGTGGTGTTGTAGTGGACATCTTCAAAAGAAGATTAGACGCCTGGCTCAGAACAATCCCCGATGAGCCGGGCGTACCTGGTTATGTGAGGTGGAGAGTACAAGAAACCAACTCTCTACTTCACCAGGCCAACTCGAGAGGATGGGCGCCAAGCTTGACCTTCGTAAAATGAGGAATCATCGCACGGAACATTTGAAAGGTTGAAAGGTATATACAGAGTGGGCAAGAGCCGGCTTTACAAACTTGACTGTATCTTATGTTAGAAGTATTTGAAGGTGGCACTTTAGCTTAGACTCATTAAACATGAATGGCACTGTCGATTAAAGAACTAAGACTATTCTTTTAGTAAATACCTAACCTACGAGTATAACACTGGACAACAAATTAGAACTTTTTTCCTGTTCTTCAAGTAAAATAGGGTGATTCTGGTCGATTTTTGCACGCAGACTACGAGTATGGATGCGAAATGTTTCCATCACCAACAGTTTTTAAAAAAATTGAATTTGAATTTTGTTTCAAAAACAGGAATATTTAGGTATAATTGGCAGCATTAGAAATACACTTTTCGAGAGGTATTGGGGCCGAAGATGGTACTGTGGCACTGAAAATGGCTAAAATAGCAGTCAGATGAATTGCACTTAATGGGGAGACGAGTGGTTTGCCAGCAAATGGGGGGTACAACTAGAAACACTGGAACGGGAGTGATCATGCGGGATAATATATACAAGGGTGTCCGAGAATTATCTGTACAATTTTTGGCTGATATTAAAAGTCAACCATGAAGTGTAGAAATTCCAGTGTTGTCCCGTTTTACAGAGAATCTCATTAAGTTTTTTCTGATACCAAGTTTTGACAAGTTTTTTAGAAATTCCAGTGTGTCCGAACATTATCTGTACAATTTCATCTTTTAATAAAATTCTTGATAACACACGTAAAATTCTTAAACAAGATTATTTAGAATCTGTATTTTCAAAAGTTTCTTTTATTAAAGTAACGTTGTTACAAACATTCGATATGTGCACCATTAGTGATTCGCAAAACATCCAATCGATACTCCAAGTGTTGCTATGTACGCTGCAGCATATCCACATCAATTCGCTCAATAGCAGCTGTGATTCTTGCTTTTAAATCATCAATGTCTGTCACCCGCGTACATTTCTAAAAAACTTGTCAAAACGTGGTATCAGAAAAAACTTAATGAGATTCTCTGTAAAATGGGACAACACTGGAATTTCTACACTTCATGGTTGACTTTTAATAACAGCCAAACATTGTACAGATAATTCTCGGACACCCGGTTTATATATATATATAATATATATATATATATATTGTGTGTGTGTGTGTGTATATATATATACTGTGGGTGATGGGAAAATTTTACTATTATTTTGAAATCAGCACTAAAAAGTTAGTGAGGAACACCCAAACACTACTAGAGAAACAGAATCTTTGTTGAACAGTGATAATAATCGGTAACTTAGGTGGAAAGCAAAAAAAGTCCTCCCTGTTTTTTCTAGCACTCTCGAATGCGTTCATTAACTGAATAACAAACCCGCCGGAGCAATTCCCTGTCATTATAATAATATCATGATAGCATTATCGTGGTAGCGCCCGAGATTTTTAACAATTTAGCCTAAACAATAACAAACTTTGACCATAAGTAAGAATCGTTTGCACGAAGATGGCAGTTACCCAGTGCCAGCAAGCGAAAGAAGGGCATGTTTGCTTTTCCACAAAGTCATCGACTGCAAGTTAGATATTCGCTAAAAGATTAGTTTTAGTTCATTAATCGACAATGCTATTCATGTCTAATAACTCTAAGCTAAAGTTCCACCTTCAAATATTTTTAACATGAGATAGAGTCAAGTTTGTAAAGTCGGCTCTCGCCCACTTTATATATATATATATATATACACACGCCAGGGTCTTGAGAACCTGATTTTAAGGATGGAGAGAAGACTGAGATGGAGGTAACTCATATGCATTAATATGTTTTAATTCATTGAGAGTCAGAAACCAGTGATACTACTTTGCCTCTTGTTAACATCATAAAAATTGGCCAAATAATTACGTACGTTATCGTTAGAATTTATGGTTATTATTCGATTTTCGGCCATTTTATCGCGTGTTCCTTATCGGGAAGAGATGCATATTTTGATGTAAACTTTGACGTTATCTGTTGCCAATGTTCAGTGATTATACGCTGGTTTAATTATGTTGAAAGGTAGGACCCTGTAGTAACCCTTGTTAGAAGATACTCAGAGATTGCTTATGTACATAACTCACATACTTCGTTAGAGAACGAAAAAAATATGTGGGGTTCTTTAACCTCCTTGTAAAGGTCATTTAACAGAGTGGATCTACAGTTTTATGTGAGATTCGATCCAGTGGTCGCCACATCATCGTAAGGCAGAGGACGATCATCCATTACAATTTAGAAGTGTCGAATTTTAAAATCTAATTTTAAATCCATTATGTTCATTTCATTGGCACATAGTGAGTATTATTGGTGTTCTTCCTTATATAACGTACTGCGCCCTTGTTTGGGGAAACTCCGCTAACAACGCTTTAAACAGTATCTTTGTCACCCAAAAAAGAGCAATAAGGTTATTATCTGTTGCTGATTTCCTTGATCACTTTAATGCACTATTTAAAGAGCTAAAACTACTAAAGCTCAATGATGTAATCAAACTGGTACATTTTATTTTTATTTACGAGTGTAAGAACAAAATCATTAATTTACAACGGGTAAATAGATATTTTGTAACTCATCAAGAAATCCACTCGTATCAGACCAGAAATAGATCAAAGCATGTTATATCTCACTTTAGATTGTCTTCATCTCAAAAACTACCCATTTTCATTGGATTGAAACTATGGAATGATTTAAATGCTGATGTAAAAAATATTGTGAATGTAAATTCGTTTAAAACCAAGTTGAAATCCCGATTAATAATGGTATACTAATAAAAATCTAGGATTAATGTACATTACTATTGTTTATTCATTTCTCGCGTGTAATCTTGGATTAAAGACACATTACTCGTGATTGTTCAGTTCTTATCTCTCATGTATAATACTGATTTCTTTGTATGGTGTTGGTATACCTTCAATAATGACCTTGCATTTGTTATATCGATAATGATAATTTAAGATTAATACATACCTTAATTAATAATACTTATTCATGATTTATTTATTATTAATAATAACTATCTGTTTTATTTTAATAAGAGCCCAGTAAAGCCTAAAGCTTAAGGGCCAAATTAAATAAATAATTGTGAAGCTGGACTATTTATTTTATGTCATTGTAAGTTGTAAGACCAATATTTTATTATTAATAAAGGTTATTCAATTCAATTCAATATTTGATCCGTACCAAAAATGCATCATACCCAGGTACTTTCTCACTTATATGGGTATAATGGCGCACACACACACACACACACACACACACACACACGAGATGTTTGCTACAGCCACTTGACAAAACTTTAAACTTAGTTTTTCTAAAATTTATGTATTCCTTTGTTTATCGTAACGAACCAACAAGTTTTTTATTGCCAAATTGCGTTTGAGGCCATTTTGTCTTAATAATTATAGCAACGGTTAAAACAGAAACAGTTCTTGTGACAATTCTCTCGTGTTCCTATTTATCCGTTCTTCGATTGCTCGGGAGCTGTTTATACGAAATAGCGGAAGGTGCCTTGTTTCTGAAGAGCCCTGCGAACGACAGAGAAGATGAAGATGCCTGTGAAGTAGGAGCTTGAGCAAAATTGAAAGTTCTCTCTGTTAAAACAAAGGACCAAGAAAGCAGAGCTGAAATACGGAAAACTTAATTAAAGGACTCTCGAGACGCTTCGTAGTGAGGGCGAGAGGGGTTTTTATTTAAAATTTTAACTAAAAAAAGAGGGGAAGCAAATAGAAAAATGAGAGAAGAGGAAAACAGTGAATGAGGTATTGAGGTAGACTAGTAAATTGAGTTAAACTTTTTCGTTCGTACAATTATACTTAAATTATGAAATGGTCGTGAATTGGGTAAACAGCATTCGATAATGAAGCGGAAATAAATACATAGTGTGTGTGTGTGTGTGTGTGTGTATAATGTCGATCATAAGCCCGAGTCAGTCACTTTTTAATACACAGAAACCTATATAGTCGAGACGTTTAGGAACAAACCAACCGAATATAAAATAGTATTCATACAGTATACTAGTTAATCTCTCGAGCGAAAATCTTTTCTGTGGAACAGTCTGGTAAATTGCCTCTTGTGCAGTTTATAGTTTCAGCTGTTATGGGAGTGTGGTTCGATCGTTATATTTGCCACATAAAATTTATTAGCCCCGTTTTCTTCTTTTAATATTCATACGAGGTAAAATACAGGGTGTCCCGTAAGTCTGGACCCATAGGGATTTATAATATATTTTTTTATTGTTATTATTATTTTTTATTATTATTATTTTTTTATTATTTTTTATTATGATTTTTATTTGTGGGGCCACTTGAAAGCCAAAGTGTACGAGGTCAAACTTCAGAACATTTTCCACCTTAAAGCACGCATTGTGGAGGCGTGTCAAGAAATTTCTGCGACTGTGATTCAGAAAGTGCTGTCGCAGTGGAGATTGCGTCTTCAACTATGTGTGCGACACAACGGCGGACACTTTGAACAGATTATGTAATAAATTTTTGGACTATTTTGTAATTTTATTATTTTTCCCTATGGGTCCAGACTTACGGGACACCCTGTATACTGAGTTAATAAACAATCTCTATGAGCTTCTTAGCTCTTTTTGGGGGATATTCTAGTAAAATAACTGATAATCCTCCCCACCACAAACTGCATAAAAAGTTAACGCGTGAATTAAGAGCCCAAATAGTCACTCAAAGAACCCTACAGCTGGTGTCTGGAAATGGCAGTTTGGCTACCTGTAGCAGACAAGGTCGGCCTGCAATAACTACCGCGAGAGAGGATCGCATTATTTAAACACTTTCCTTAGCATATCGCTTTAAGACAGTTGCAGGAATATATACAACCATTCAGGTCGACCGCGGAGTTACTGTAAACACATCCATTAAGAAAAGGAGGCTTCAAGAACGTGAGCTACAAAGAAGAGTTGCTCTCAGAGATCGTATTTTGCATAAGGAAAGAGAGGCTTCACTTTGCAAAGGAACATAAAAATTGGCGTGATGAATTAAAGAATATTCTGTGGAGTGATAATACCAAAGTTGAACTTTGGAAATGAAAGGCGCAGGTTTGTGAGACGATGTAGCCATGAAACATTTCAATTTAACCGTATCAGTAAAAGTATTGGGATATAGTGGTAGTTTTTTTTACGGTGTGTGGTTGCTTCAATTCGGACGAGGAGGTGATCTCGTAAACATCAATGTGAGTTTGAACTGTCGAGTGGGGTTCGTTTAACTGGGAGGGGGTTCATCTTCCAACACGACAACGACCTTAAACACACTGCAATATTCAACAGTTAAGGGTTACTTGAGAAGCCATGAGCTGACTGACAGGTTTCAAATACTGAAATTTCTACCGCAAAAAAGTGACCTGAACCACTTTTTAGTATTTTTAGAAACAATTAAAAAAATTATATCCCAAAATTGAAACCAACAAACCGACAGACATCTGGCGTACTGTACATTCGAAATGGCAAGCAATTCTAAATGAAAGTCTGTAGGCTTTGGCTTATTCAATGCCTTTCAGAAGTGAAATCATTATCCATGATCGATGCCACATTAAATATTAAATAGTAGCACGTCTTTGTTAATTATGTGTTAGTTTGCCGCAATTAATTGGTAATGTGTCAAATTCTGTAAAGTAAATTATGCATTGAACCAGAAATGCAGTGATCTTTATGAGCTTCTAGGTTCTTGTGTCTGACTTTTTGATTATAACTGTATATGGACTCAGACATATGATCGAGAAAAAAAAATTATATATATATATATATATATATATATATATATATATATATATATGGGAATGAACTCAGAATGGTTCTCTGAGGTTTTTTATGATACACACAGACTGTGCATGGAACAAGGAACTCTTCCGGGAAAATTAAATTCACTATAGTCCGAATAAGTAATGGTAAATGACAAACACTATAGTTTTTTCTTTTTCATGATGTTAGCCAGACGTGGGCAACGGGTCAGTCGCAAAGAGGTCCCAAAAAATATAGCTTCCCTCACCAGCTATCTGCAAAGCAGATAGATCCTGTCCCAAAGCTGGATCTTATCTGCTTTGCAGATAGCTGGTGAGGGAAGCTATATTTTTTGGGACCTCTTTGCTAGTGACCCGTTGCCCACGTCGAGCTAACATCATGAAAAAGAAAAACTATAGTGTTTGTCATTTACCATTACTTATTCGGACTATAGTGGATTTAATTTTCCCGGAAGAGTTCCTTGTTCCATGCACAGTCTGTGTGTATCATATATATATATATATATATATATATATATTACACATCCACAGGGATAAAAGCTATTCCAAGGCCTTTTTTCCCCTGTGGGTGTGTAACATTTATTAATTTCACGTGTTTAGTTGTGAAATTCATCCCATACACAGGGTAATTCAAAATAATGTCAACACACTTTGAAATTGTTTATTTTGGATAATAATTGCACTTAATAACCAAAAACTTTACTATGTACATAAGTGAGGATGTAAAAACAACATTTAATAGTCATTTTATATTAAATATTCAAACTGTTCAAAATGTGGAACGTGGAACTTTACTTGATACAGAGTTTCCTGGGTTGTAGATAGTGTAGGTCGTCGTGGAACCGCTCTTGAATATTCTCGAAGGTCACCTGATCCTACACCTCTGGATTTTTCTCTGTGTGGGGTACCTGAAGGACGAAGTGTATGGTACTAAACCTCCAAATGCGCAACACTTACAGGAAGCGAATATTGGGGAAGTATACAAAATCTCAAATGATATGAACACTACGCTGTGCCTACCTGTTTTGGGACGTTGCGCCGCATGTTTGCGAGTAAATGGTGTACATTTTGAACCTTTAACATAAAATTACTATTCACTGTTATTTTCACACGCTTACTTATGTATATAGTAAAGTTTTTGTTTATTAATTGCAATTAGTATCCAAAATAAATAATTTCAAAATGTGCCAACATTATTTTAAATCACCCTGTGTGTGTGTATATATATATATATATATATATATATATATATAATTACAGTATTAATTGGAAAAGTTCTGAAGTTCTTGTTAAAAATAAAACGTATTTGAAAGGATCATTCTAGAATAGACATTCATCTATTTTAGAAATAATTTCAATAACATTTCGGGAACGAAAAAAACTGACATCTTGTTAAAATACCTTTTGCCTTTTATCAGTACTTGTTAACTTTTTGTTAATCCTTCTTTACTATTTTGTCTACGATGTACACACACACACACACACCACACACACACACCATATATATATATATATATATATATATATATATACAGGGTGTCCCGTAAGTCTGGAACCATAGGGCAAAATGATAAAAACGGCAATAAAACGCCGAAGAGACTTTTGAGGATTGTTTGTGAAATGAGCGAGGGTGGTAGCTGCTGTGTCATCGTCGGTAGACGTCCTCGGAGGTCCACTGCGTGGTTTATCTCCTATGGATCCCGTTTCCCTGAACTTTGCTACAAGTTTGCCGACACAGCTGTGTGTTATCGGCGCGAGGTCCGAATGCAATCTGTTAAATTCCTCAGCGACCTCCCTCTGACTCCGATTTCGTACGAGCAGAATTACCTGGATGCGTTCTTCCTTACTCAAAGACATCATGGGCACTTGCATAAACGGAAAGACATGAATTACTTATTTTACCCTATGGCTCCAGACTTATGGGATACCCTGTATATATAGTATATATGTATATATATTTAGCTTCTTGACTTTCCCTTCATTCCCTGACGAGGTGTACTGTTGAATATACGAAAGACCTTAGAGTTGCTTTTCCTTTTTCTTTATGGATTTGCATCATTTATTTATTTCACGTGTTTGTGAAATTCATCTCCCCCCATCTATATATAATATATGTGTGTGTGTGTGTGTGTGTGTGTATACTGTATATAATCTGTTTTGCAGATAGGATTATGTTTGGAAGAGTGGGTAAAAGAAATAGGTTTATTTTTCTGCATTTTCAGCGATCTTTTTCATGCATTGAAAATCCAATGGTTGATTTTAGTATCCAAAGTTTCACTTTGTTGCGTTCAGCTTTCGAGGTTTCTCGTTTCAAATCTTTCCAAAGAATACATTTTCAACTTGTAAGAAATAAAAAGTTGGAAACCCAAACACACACACACACACACACACACACACAGACATGTGGCGGTTCCACATAAGCCAGGTATCAACCTTTTAAATCTACATATCTAAAAAACTAACTAACCGAACGTAATCTAACCTAACCTGATCCAATTTAACCAATTTAACCTAACCTAACCAAATCGAGAAGGACGTGATGAGGGTTTTAGACGCACTTGAGGGTTCGAAGGGTGTTTTCTGTTAAATCATTAAATAGTGAGGTACTCGTTAATCTAGCCTAATCTAATCTAACTAAATCTTAACTAACCTAACCTAACTTAGCCTAACGTATAAGTTGTATAACCCAACCTAATCAAGACCAACAAATCTTTTTTCCGACAATAAAAATGTTTCTAGAATTTGTTATATTTTATTTAATGTTCCGAGGTAGCGAAAGTGTTACCTCACAAAAATTACCATATATATATATATATATATATATATATATATATATATATATATATATATATGAAATTATGGAATATCATGCATAAACACGCACGATTTTGCATACCGCAAAAGTGGTTCGAACGCACCACCTCTTGAATAGAAGGTGAGGGCGCTAGCCACTACACTTAGACGGGATAAAAATTAACGCAACCTGTCATCATTTTAACAACCGAGAAAACGTATAACGCTTTCGCGTCCAAAGGCATCTTACGTGTTAACCCTCCCGCACTCGAGGTAATGATCAGCATTTCATTCAAACTATCTAGTACGACGCTAGGATCCCAGAAATGGAATATCATGTATGAACGCACGTAGTGTAGTGTGGTTAGTGCCCAGTAGTATAGCCGCAAAAGGGGAGAGTGCAGGAATGTTGCAGGTTATTATGTAATGTTGCAAAGGGGGATGTTGCAAAGGGGGTGGGGAAAGGGGGATGTTGCAAAGGGGGGTGGGGAAAGGGGGGTGGGGAAAACTTGGAGGCGGCGTTATCCCCCAAGCCCCAAGAGAAAGAAAGGAGGAGGAGAGAAAGGAGGAGAGGTGTTCACCTGGCAGGAGCCAAGTGCACACTGAGACTTCCAGCCGGGCTGGCGTTGTTTTATAGACTCCTAATCAGCCAGTTGGCTGAGTTGCCAGATACCATTGTATACATTATTATCCTAATCAGCCAGTTGGCTGGTTGTCAGATACCTCTTTTTATTATTGCATACATTATTATATACGCCTAATCAGCCAGTTGGCTGAGTTGTCAGATACCTCTTTTTATTATTGCATACATTATATTATATATACGCCTAATCAGCCGAGTTGGCGTTGTTTTATAGGCTCCTAATCAGCCAGTGGCTGAGTTGCCAGATACCATTGTATACATTATTATATACGCCTAATCAGCCAGTTGGCTGAGTTGCCAGATAGCGCCATGTATTCCATTGTATACACTATTATAGACTCCTAATCAGCCAGTTAGCTGGTTGTCAGATACCTCTTTTTTTTTTATTATTGCATACATTATTATTATAGACTCCTAATCAGCCAGTTGGCTTAGAAGGCTTAAATATTGCCAGATACCTGTTGTATACAGAATACCGGTAGTAGAAGGCATAACAATAAACAACATTGCATCATTCTTTTTATTATAAATATATAGAAAATAAATATACATTTGAGGAATATGCGTATAACAGAAATATATACACACAATTATGGATATATATATATATATATATATATATATATAAATAAAATATACATTTCATATACATTTGAGGAATATGCGTATAACAAATATATACACATAATTATATATAAAATAAAATATACATTTCATCAATATGTACATAACAGAAATACACACACACACAAATATGGTGATATATAAATAAAATATACATTTCATATACACTTCAATATGTACATAACAGTACAGGAGAAATATCAAGCAAAATGTATATATATATAAACACAAATCAATAGAAATATGTACATAATCAAAATATATATATACAATTCACTTTTTTTTCAAAATACTAAAATCGGTCTTAATCGAGTTTACAATTACATCATTATTGCTCTGCATTACGCAGTCTATGCGGCTTAATAATATTTCACCGCTTAAAGTATAGGGAAACCTGTATTCGATATGAATGGCTTTCATATCGTTCAGTACTATTTTTGTTCCCACTTTACAACCGGTTGGTAAGTCATCTTTAAACATGTCTAGAATACAATCAAAAGCACGCACAAAGAGTTCATCGTTAGCTACATTATTAAACACAAGTTTATAAGAACGCTTTTCCAATCGAGGGTTTATTTCTACCGACTCGCGCTTTTCAATCGTGAACTCTTCACTCAACATAACGGCAATTGAAATAATCTTCTAAATCGTTACGGCAACTGCGCGTTATATAAAGAAATAGTTCTTCAGGGTGAACGGTGTAGGTGAGCTCAGCCTTGTACCGATCAATTGCTTTGTACCAAAGTTCATGGTATTTCAAAGAGTCTAAACTTTTTAAATAAACATCCAGCACTAGACCATTCTCACCAGTCCTACACTCGGTAAACCCATCGAGCAGAGCAGTGTATGCGTATTCAAGTACTGTATCAAAAAAAACATATCCGTAACTCGCGCGTCTAATATAGGTTTCAGTTTACGGAATCCGACGATTTAAACATTCTGTCGAGGATGAAACGGTTTCGCGTAGGAATAAGAGCGTTATTATCAGAAGCATTCTTCCACATAAGCCTTATATCAATGCACGGCCGATCGTTATTTATACACAACGTACATACAACGGCGTATGAGGGCGCGTCACTAATCTGCTCTCTTCTTGTACCTACGTTAGCAGGTATTTTATAACGATCTTCACACCACTTATCAACTATCACGAAGATTCTATTCATCTCCTCGATACTTAAATAAACCCGTTTGTTTGTCGGTCTACATTCCGTTTCCAGTACATAGCTAATGGTACCGGAATTACGCCTGAACACGCGCAACGATTTCGTCACGGACACATCGTACGAGGCGTTGAGAATGCTGCTCAAAGGAAGTTCCATCGTATTCGAGGAGCGCACGTCTACTCGGCTCAAGCTCTGAGATAACTATGAGCCGTGTGAGGCACAGGCAGGAACGGTTCGACGGGCGGCTGACTCGATGATACGTGAATGGGCATGTTCGTACGACTCGAATTGTTGCACATATTTGTTTTTCCGTTTCGTCACTACCAGCCTACGCACTTTGAATAAGAACTAGGCGCTAATCATCTCCACACTCCGGCGCACTATTTGAGAGGAACATATGCTCATATTTTCCTTTCTACCCATCAAACGATGCTCGTCTCTAAAATCTGTTAAAAACTCACGCATGGCACTAGCCACAACCTCACTATGAACCTCATCATGATATACGTTAATATAGTGATAAAAACACCTAAGATTGTCCATGATCACGAGATTCACATTTTCAGACGTAGGGTATGAGTAATCGACATGGTGTAGCATGACGTAATACGCTTGTCACACCACCCATCCACAAGGCTCATTATCCATACCTGCTGCTTCTCTTCTGCACGCGTTGTTTTCTTTTACTTCACGGTGTATGTGAGACTTTATAAAGTTTAGCCCTGCAGTATACTTCAGCACATCGTCTGTGCAACGAAAGCCTTCAACAGTCTCACCAGAACATCCGTAGAGTATTTGTACATCTTGGAACTTCGCACAATCCAATGTGGTTTTTAAAAGAGGCATAGGAGGGGGGAATAGGAAGTTTTTCGGTATCCACCACATCCTCACACTTTACTGAATACCATTTCATAAACGTTGTGCAAGCGATATTAAAGGTAGCCATTTCAATATACGTCTGATCTGAATACACGTCTGATCTCTCGGGCTTACTGCGGTCGACTGACCACGCAGGGACTCCCAGATAGTAGCATGACTCACGCAGTGGGCGGAGCTTAGAACTTTCACCTACACACCACACACACACACACACACACACACACACAAGGAGAAAGTGAAACGCTATTTGATTTATTGAGATATTCATATATTTACAAATACGATTCGAGATATTCAAGTTATATATACATATATATTTACAAATAGATACGATTATATACAAGACGTGTGAGTTAGAAGCATCATTGGTATCCAAAGGGTACGGTATCATAGGTGCCAGGTAACTGGTAACGTTTCCTATAGGTGTTACGGCACACCATCGTACCCCTAAGTTCCTTCACGCCTCCCAGCTTCTGCGCCCGAAAATTGTGGGTGCCTACAATTAGTTGGTGAGGTTCCAAACATACTAGATCCTTCAACGACTCAAAGTTAACAACCTCCCGATTCGCATGGTTGAGCGTAATACCCTTTGCCTTCACGATATATTTCATTTCATCCCCTACCCTGACCCGTACCCCATAAGTCTTAGGTCCTGTTGAGATAAAAGAGTCGGCGTATGCGTCGTCCCCATACTCATCCTTGATCTCATCAGTGAGTTCGCCGAGGAACTCCCCAATAGCGGGCATGTAATCACCCTCCCTCTCTGTGAATATCACGCTATCTGTATCGGCATACAATACTCTCCGCCCAAGAGAATGCAATAGACCCCAAAGTTTTATACGGGCGTAGGCTGTTGTGAAGCTCGCCACAGGTATGTTTGTAACCCTTGAGGTATCTGTGGCAAATTCAGTGTTGTTGTACTTTATTACGTAAGTATTACCTACATTCACGATCTCCATGACCTCTTTATCGGGGGCATTGGCATAATCCCAGACATCGCTATAACTTTGTGCCAAATGAATGTTCCCTCTGCCGGTATTCTGCGCAAATTTTCCCCATAGACTGTTTAGACACAACTTTGCACTAAAGCGCTTGCCAGGATTCTTTACAATTTGGACACGATCAAGTTGTATACCTTCGCGGTCGCGGTAACGTTGAATATAGGCCGACTTTTCATCTTCGGTATCAACTCCTCGCGGATACCCTGATGCTTCAACCTTATCCTTCAAAAAGGCGTTTATATATGGTGTGAAAAGGTTGGGGAGCTTCTGAAACCTCCACACCTCGTGTATCTTCAGTATTCTATAACCATGGCGTACGGCTAGGGCCAGCTCAGGACTTGTATATACGCCTCTGATCTTACGCTGGTGGGGTATATGGTTACATTCGCCGTTATCCTCTTCCGCGCACTTCACGCACAGGGGAAACATGAGCTTGTCGTCGATAACGACAGGTAAGATCGGCATCCATAAATTGCGTGGGGGGAGTACGTCTACGAAAGAGAGCCCAAAGTAATGATCATTCAAATTTTTTGAAAATTCATTGATGGAGGCATGCTAGGTCCCACCAGTTTCTCAGGAGCGCCCACGGGGTACGGATTGCTCTTCATCACGTATGGGTATAAAGAACAGAAATCGTAGTAATGGAGCTTCACGCCCTCCGTAGGTGGGAAGTATAGTCTGAAAGGATTTGTACGTCCTCCAAACAAGCTATCACCACATTTGAGAGGATCCAGCACCATTGAACGCTTGATCGTTTTTATTTCCTCACGGTATACATCGTCTGTCTCCATCCGTGCATCATATTCATGCTCCCACAAGACTTTGTGAGTGAACTGTGACCCTATAAGTTGATCGCGGGTGCGGGTCCCTGCAAGACAGTCGGCAGGAGATCTACCGTGATATCTCCGACGATACCGCACTCAGGGCGGGGGCATCCATGCCACCAGCATCCATTAAAGGAATACACAGTCTTCACACCAGTGACACGGTTTTCACTTAACCCATCAACCCAAAAAACACGTCCATTAATCTTAATGGGTACTTCACCCGTGTTGCGGGCGTGCTTTATGTATACACCTGTTTGTTGCTGCAGGTGTATGAGCCAGTAAATAGCCTTGTGTCCGTAACTGCGGGGGTTGTTTCGGTGAATAATGGCTAAGGTGTCTTTAGGCATGAAGTTATTCTTGAACACCGTAAAACATAATGATGCGATGGTGGTTGCGACTTGCACTGGATCGCATTTGAAACGGGCTATGTACATACTTCTAAAGGCCTGGAAACATACTCTAAGCACGCGCACATCATTCACGCAATAACGCTCACATTCATCAGCTATATTATAAGGGTTACTTTCATTAAAACTGTCGTAGTATCGATCAAAGTCTTCATCCATACAGTCAAAATAATGTTTGGGGGGTGGTGGGCCTACGTAGTTTAAAGTCTCGCTGGTGAGGAAAGTGTATGGGAAGTATCCTTTGGAAACTTCAGCTGCTACTCCCATCACCTTGGGTAGCTTTGCTAATTTACAAGGTGTGAATAATAAAGTATCTTTAAATTGTACATTGCCTCTTATCTGCATCTGTATTAATTTGTTGCCTCTTTTCAATGGATCACCTGTAAATATCTCAGAGGATTCGTGTTCAAGCAACTCCTTATAAAGGAACTGCGTGTCAAACTTTGCCCCGTTATGGGCGAGAATATACACAGTCATTTTTTTGAACTTGTCGGCTAACTTGACAATATAGGACACAAATAGTTTCACAGGACTATCGCTGACATTCGTTTTAAAAACGTTTGTCCGTTTACCGCATTTGGGGCACTCGTCACATTCGATACCCATACACTCATCACAGATGGTCTGGCTCACAAGTAAATGTGGAATTACCTCTTTGGTTTCAGCGTTCGTATATGTTTCTATATCGTAGTACACAGTTATACAAGGGTTATTTTTAGGCTTAGCATCTTTCATATAACACACATGCTTTACTCCATCCGCCTTATATTCCTCCTGGCATGTAGGACAGTGAATTACGTCGCACTTGTGCTTAAATTTTCCCCAATTATCCATTGTGTGAAACATACCACATTCACAGATTCTCATTTTCCTGCACGTACCAATTGATTTATGGAGATCAAAGCAGCTATTATTGAAAAATGTGCGTCTACACACATCACAGTCTCTCTTCTCAACTACACGGCTTTCACATTTGGTGCTTTTACACTGCTCACATACCATGTGACATTCTTTACAATGTCTCACTATATCAGCCGCAAACTCGAGGCACCCCTTACACAAATCATGATGTCTCCCATATTTTCGACTTTTGTCATAACTCGCGTAAAGCCCCCTTATATTACGGATGGGGAGATACGTTGTCCCTGACAATCCTAAAATAAGTAGGGGTCTTGTACGATCTCTCACACAGCTTTTAAAAACATACACAGTCCGGCGGCGATCATCCAAACCAAATACAACTATGCGCACATTCATTTCCTGTTCTACCTTTCTCAGCTCTTCAGGACCCATATTACAGTCAAATTCAAGTTCACAGTCTACAGCTAGTTTACGGGCACGCTCAACGATCGTAGGCAGCCAAATTTTTTGAGTCCGTGTATTTTGTACAGTAAACATACGTGCTAAGAGTACTGCTATAAAGCCGCAACCACGATCGACGTTTATATGCCTTCGGTAAATAGTTGGAGAATTGAAGTTAAGAGTGTACGGTATGGCACTATGACCCGCAACACGGTATACATGGTCAATATTTACCGTGAAGTTGTCCATATTGAAGGCTATACTACTTTGGACGGCTTGCATTATACGCCCTAATATATATTCTACATCTTCAGCAGCCAAACGCCTGAACGGTACTATCACCCAATAATCGTCTACATCACCGTCATCTGACCCGAACCCAAAGGACAGACTCGTCCTGACCTCACGCTCGTCGCGATTCTGAAGAGCAAACTCTATAATACGCTGTACTACCCTGCGTATCCCGCGCTCAATTCCATTGCTATACAGGGCTCTAGGGTCGACCCTAACTCTATACCGATTTCTAGTCAAGGCGGGGGTGGGGGCTGCGGATCGCACTAACTCGAACGTAATAACATCCTCAACAGAACGGGGGGCGGATGAATTAGTGGATATATTAGGGGCTGCTGCTGATGGGGGCCCTGTTGCGTAGGAGGGTTGGGGATCTATTATTGTAGACTTAACAGAACGGGGGGCGGAATAAGGGGGTGCTGCTGCTGGGGAGGTTGTTGCGGAGGTTGAGGGTTGGGGATCTGCTGCAACAGGTACGTATTTCGGCCGCTTTATACCTGATGTGGGGTTCTCATACCTCCGCTTTGGACGTGCAACCTGTATCGCTGGTTCAGGGGAGGAGATCACACTGTCGTCGAGGTCATCCGTAATGATAGGGTGCTCTACCTCATCGTCGGTTCTGTGGGAGAAGAAATATAAGGATCAGCACTCAAAATTTGTAATATTTTGTAAATGACCCACTTAGGAGTGTGACGTGTTAGAAATGGACTCTGTAGAAAAATTCAGATTCACGAGCCCATCCACATGTATTATATCTGGACCTACAGGATGTGGTAAAACTGTGTTTATGCTTAAAATCATTAAAGAAAAGGGCGAGATGTTCTCGAAATTTGTGCATAAAGTTATATGGTGCTATTCGACGTATCAATCAGCGTTCAACGAGTACCAAGATGATATTTTGTTCCACAAAGGTGTATATGACGTTAATTCGCTAAAGGGAACTGAACATACAATCATTGTAATTGACGATCTCATGTTGGAGATGGATAAAACGTTTGCCGAGACATTTACAGTATACTCCCACCATCTTAACATAAGCGTGTTCTTCATCAATCAGAATCTATTTTTCAAAAATAGATACATGCGCGATGTGTCGTTAAATACGCAATATCTAGTCTTATTCGCGCAACGTAGAGATGTATCACAAATTGGGGTATTAGCCAATCAAATGTTCCCGAATCAGCGTAAGGAGTTTTTGGAAGTTTATAAAGAAGCTACAAGCACGCGTTACGGATATTTGCTTTGCGACCTTCATCCGCGAAACACGTTTAGAGTGCTTCTGCGAACGAATATATTTCCAAACGAGCCTGAAACGGTGTATATTCCAGAATGACAAAGAGACTAAAGAAATACCATGAATTAATAAAAATCTATCATCGACTGCCCCGGGCAATGCAGCAGATGTTTATTAAAAATATTGACGCCGACTTTTTAAAATGCATCTGTGAAATCTGTCTTAACGTTATAAATTGCAATGTATCAATGAAAGCCCATCAGAAGGCTCGCCTACGCCGCTACAAGAACATAATACGTACACTCGCTCGTAAAAGTCAAACTGTAGCGAAGAAAAAACGAGTTATTGTGCAAACAGGAGGGTCATTTCTCCCCATCTTATTTTCAGTTTTGGGCCTTTACTGACTAGATTAATATAATGAAGAAAGTGGTAGTGATTCCCCACGAGGTGTACGCTTCACTGCAAAGAGACACGGATCTAGATCCCCGTAAAAGCAGACTTAAAAGAATGGAAAGCGAATTGTTAGCCCTATTAAACAGTGAAAAAACACCTGATGAGAAAAGAATCTTATACCAAGAAGCTCTGCAGAAATTTCTTCACGAGTACGAAAATTATAAGAGCCCTACGGAGATTCCTGTGGTTATTAGGCACAGCACCGATGGCGACATAGGACCTGTACCCGACGATACAGCTGATCAACCAAAAAGATTAGCCACACAACATATCGAACATGTATTAAAAAATACCCTCCCACTTACATTGAGGAGTAAAGGCTTAAGTCTTTATAATCTATTGAATGAGGATCCCGCCATACAATGGACCGATACAGGGGAGATCATTGTGGAAGGATCAAAGGTACAGGGATCGAATATCGTAGACATTGTCCATGATCTGGTGAGAAAGTGGGATAGGCCATCACCATCAGGATGGAAGCATATTAAAGCAAGACTACAACAAATAAATGTCCCTAAAACGTTGATAGGAAATCTGAACAGGTTAAAAGACTTGGAACACGCAACGTCTGTGGCACAATTGAAGACGCCGTCACCCCCTGCGGTAACACCTTTCAAGAGGAGAAAGAAGAGGTTAAACCAACCCTACCCACCTGCCTCTAAAATACGCAAATGGCTAACGTATTAACTAAACGTTATTATGACATTTCTGCCCCATCCTCTTACGGCGGCGTAGATAGACTGCACGTTTACGGAGTAGGAAAAAAAGATGTTGAAAGATTTTTGAGGGAGCAGGACGCTTATACGCTTCATAAGCCTGTGAGAAAAAGGTTTAAAACAGCCAAGACAACGGCTTCCTCGATTGATTCTATTTGGCAAGCAGATTTAACAGACATGCAAAGATACTCTGTGTATAACGATGGTTACCGCTACATTCTATTCATAATAGACGTATTCTCTAGATATCTGTGGCTAGTTCCTCTGAAAAATAAATCACCTGAAACAGTTGCTAAAGCCACCAAAACGCTAATGTTAAAAGAAAACAGGGTTCCTGGCTATTTTTGTACGGATATGGGGAAGGAGTTTATAGGCCGTGCTTTTCAGAATATGTTGACAGAGTTTAATATCAGCTATTACACGACAATTCTATACATAAGGCTTCTTTAGCTGAAAGAGTTCAGCGCACCATAAAGGAACGCATGCACCGTTATTTTACACATAAAAACACATACAGATTTCTAGACATTCTGGAACCATTGGCATCATCCTACAACCGCTCACACCATCGCACGATTGGGGCAACACCTAACGAAGTTTTAGAAAGAGGTACGCTCCCGAGAAGAGATGGACCACCACCACCACCACCACCACCACCACTCTGTGCGCTTCAAAATCAATGATTATGTAAGGCTGTCGCGTTCGGGGAATAAATTCGCAAAGGGTTTTGAGCAAGGATGGACACGCGAGATTTTTAAAGTTAGGGCTGTGAGACCTAAAGGTGTGATAATGATGTATTACATTGAAGATTTGAATGGGGAAGAAATCTCAGGAGGCTTTTACCGCGAGGAATTGCAGAAAGTCGCGTTTAATTTAGAAAAAAATGTGTTTAAAATTGAGAAAATTTTAGGAAGCAAAGGTTCAGGAAGGAGAAAAATGTACCTGGTGAAATGGCTAGGGTACCCAGAAAGCTTCAACACCTATATAAAAGCTGATGCAATAATGAAGCTTAAATAGTATGCAACATGGCTCCTAACCATTTCTACGTCACACTCCCGTCCTCCTCGTCCCTGTCTGTACACCCTAACAACACGCTAGCCAACTTTGTAACAGAACTCCATGGGCACATTGAATTGGGTCGTGATTCGTATGAGGTGGGGATATGCGAAATTCAGCTGGACACCGTCTTTTTAAATATTGAACATGAAGAAACCGTTTTTACGATTCTTAGAGACATTGACGAGTGTGAAAAAGCTGGGGTAGCTATGGATGAAACTATGCGCATCGCTTGGACTAAGATTGCACGGTATTACAGTACAGAAGTAAGACTAGGGCCGGGTCAATATGGTTCGGCCGAGGATGTTGTGAGAGGCTTAAACGTAAGTTTAAGAAACTCAAACCTTACGAATGATTTAGTATATGAAATCGTAAACAACCCTGCACATACACTAATCCTAAAATCAAAGACTAACAGATGTCTTAAAGAACATAGAAAGTTCAAAATTCTAACCAACGGCCGATATAGCGCAGCCTTCCAAAGAGACACATTTCACGAGACACAGTATAACTTGTCCAGATTAATGTATCAATTGAAGATGGAGAAATTGGCTGAAAGGTCCCCAGACATGTGCTATATTTACAGTAATATAGTGGAGCACCAGTTTGTTGGGGATACCCAGGCACGCCTGCTGCGCATTGCTCACATCCCCAACCATAGAGGAAGGAGTTTGAGTATTACATATGACAGACCCCATTATGTGAATGTCGCAACTAATTTAATAACCAATATCACAATATATATAAGAACGATTGAGGGCGAAAACTTCCCATTCGGTAACGGGAGCTTAACAGTGAAGCTACACTTTCGACGCACTGAGTTATAATGGATAGAAAGCCTTTCACCGTCTATCGAGGGATGCGATACCAGCGCGGTAGTGGACTTGGATCCATTTTTTCATCCATACTACGTACGGCTGTTCCTTTGCTGAAGAGGGGTGCCAGATACCTTGGAAGGAAAGCGCTACAATCAGGCCTTAACACTGCAGAAGACATATTGGCCGGGGCTAAACCTAAAGAAGCCCTAAAAAAACATTTAAAGCGTACACGGAACGAAATCATCAAAGATGCAAAGAGAAAAATGCGTGGTGGCGGGAAGAGGAGGGCTCCCCGGAAGAAGAAGGGGTCACGTGGTATTAAACGTAAAAGGCTATCAAAAAAGAAATGCTGTAAGCGAATGAAACCTATGGTTGACCACTTTTTTGACTGATATAAGCTAAGGATATTGATCTCATGAATCATAGTTTGTTTACCACTTGTCGAGAGAGGAGTCACTATTTCGCCATGGCACGCTTCATCCACCCATGTAGTTCACAATGCTGTAAGTCGGAGCTGTCCTTTTTTGAGCTCCCGCCAACCCAAGTTTCTATTGAGCACAGTGACTTTATTACAATTAACCCTTTAAACACAATTAGTTCCCCGAGTGCACCTATAGAATTCGTGATACCCAGCTCAGGTCCTTACTTTTTTGATCCAAGCTGTGTGCACATGTACGCTAAGCTACGTATAGCCCATTCTGATGGAACGGCCTGCGATGACAAATATGCTGTATACCCTGAAACAAACTTTCTGCACGCCATATTCAACCAGTGTGACGTATATTTAAATCAGACCAACATATCGGCAGGCACGGGGTACTATCATCTACGAGCCTATTTGGAAAATGTCCTCAACTTTTCCAAAGAAGCGAAGGCTACCTTTTTAAGTGCGGAGGGATATTATCAAACTAAAGATGAAAATAGTATAAAGGACAAATTTAAAAATTCTAAAAAGAAAATATACGAGTGTTTTGGACGGTTGCACACAGATTTCACTTTCCAGGAGAAGTTGCTTGTGAACGGGGTGGATATGAAAATAAAGCTCACCCGCACGAGTCCTGAGATCTGCTTAAATCTGGATGCGAATCAAGAAGAGGGCGCAAAGTCCGTTGTGGTTCACATTATGGACACATACCTCCGCGTACGGCGAGTGAAATTAAGTTCACCAAAACAACTAGAAATTGAGAAAAATTTACTAAACGCTACAGTGAAATATCCTATTAACAGAGTGCAGATCAAACTATATACGGTTCCTGCAGGGTTGGCATCGAAGCAGATAGAAAACATTGCCCTGGGAAATCTTCCTAAAAGGATATTAATCGGCATGCAGGACCACGCTTCGGTGAATGGAAAATATAAAAAGAGTGCCTTTAAATTCGAGAATTTCGGACTTAAAAATATAACTCTATACGTTAATGGCACTGCTTTGGGTGGAACAATGGGTACGGACTATTCATCAGATGCTGTGTTACCTCTTTGTGCCAGAGCCTATAGTAATCTGACCCATATTGCAGGTGATTGTGATGAGCTTGGTAATGGGGTAACGCAGGAAGAATTCATTGATCAATTTAACCTTTATCCGTTTGACATTACACCTGACTTATCTGCTAGCGTAAATACCCATTTAACACCACAGCAGAGCGGTAACATCTCAGTGCGGCTGGAATTCGCCAAGCCTATAGACGCTCCTATTAGTGTACTAGTATATCTCGAATCGCAAGCCCTAATAGAAGTAGATAGATTTAGAAGCGTTATCACTGACTTTTAAAATGGATGCTAATACACTTCAGAAAGTAATGGAGCGAGTCACACGTTCCAAATTTATCGGCGTGTTTGCGAAGAATGAAACATTGAGTTTGCCAAGTACGCGAGAATGCGGTAGTCTTATTGTGAACACAGACATCATCGGTAATGAAGGGATTCACTGGATCGCTGTCTATTTTAAAAATAGACAGCGCCTGTACTATTTTGATTCACTCGGTACTCAACCCTGGAGTGACCCTATTATTGTAAAATTTCTCGCTCAGTTACATATTCCCGAAGTTGTATGGAACCCATTTCGTATGCAGGGATATTTTACTAATGTTTGCGGAATGTACTGTGTCTCATTTCTCATGCATATGTCAAATGATAAAGAATTTATAAATTTTTTAAATTTATTTGACCCGTGTCACACTCACCGAAACGATGAAATGGTATGTAGACAGATAAAAAACCGTTTTCCAATTGTACGTACTCGTTGTATATTATAATGTTTTTGTTCGTATATTCGTTTATTGTACTGATTTCTTTCATTTAATAAATTTATGAAAATATATTGCGTCTTCTTATCCCAAAAAGATCGAAAAACACTTACATTATTTGACATTGTTGACTGATTAGTATATCATCCGTATTCCCTTCAAAAGAGTGTATAACTCGTGTCAAATCCTCATCGGACCTTAAAGGAAAACATATACAGAGTATACAGACAGACAGACAGATCCCCATTATGTGAAGATATCTTTGGTTCGAGGAGTGAACATTTCGATTTTAGCATAATGGGGAAATAACATTGATTGACATTTTTGACTAGTATCTGAAATACTACAGCTCTCCGTATATATATATAAAATTCTAATTATGGACACTTACATTTCTATGGTAGTCCCTTGCGTCGGATTGTAAGGAGCGTCACTGCAAATATCTTCTACGGTTTGCGTCGAAAATAGTTCGCCACAATCAACAGCATTGAAAAGGCTAATTGTGGTTAATGCTGCAGTATCACGTTCTTCATACAAGTCTGGGGAGACGTACAGGTCCATGGTGGAGGATGTGTGACACTGCTGACTGATCAGTATATCATCCGTATCCCCTTCAAAAGATTGTATAACTCGTGTCAAATCCTCATCGGACCTTAAAGGAAAACATATACAGACAGACAGACAGATCTCCATTATATGAAGATATCTTTGGTTCGATTACCAATTTCGATTTTAGCATGATGGGGAAATAACATTGATTGACATTTTTGACTAGTATCTGAAATACTACAACTCTCCATATATATATAAAATTCTAATTATGGACACTTACATTTCTATGGTAGTCCCTTGCGTCGGATTGTAAGGAGCGTCACTGCAAATATCTTCTACGGTTTGCGTCGAAAATAGTTCGCCACAATCAACAGCATTGAAAAGGCTAATTGTGGTTAATGCTGCAGTATCACGTTCTTCATACAAGTCTGGGGAGACGTACAGGTCCATGGTTGATTATTCACTGATGCGAAAATAGCTACTGTTACTCCCAACTGAAAATATCCCCTTTTATATGCACATTCACCAAGCTCCGCCCAAAAGACCAGATGTCCGTCGTGATTGGCTGCCGATGTAGCTGGGTGGAGCGTGTACCAATCCGCTATAACGAGACCGGACGAGTAACATATATATAAAATCGAATTATAGGCACTTACATTTCTATGGTAGTCCTTATATTATATCTTACAAATTATTAGTATTGTTTGAATTGTTAACTTATTTTATAATAAAGAAATTATATCCTAATTATATTTTAAAAAGAACATTCGGTTTCAACGTTAAGCTGTGGTCTAAGGCGGCGTGGCATGAATAAATACTAAAATAAAATTAAATGTTAAAAATCTTTATTCATACGTTATTAAAAGTTAAAAATCTTTATTAATAAAACAGGATAGAAGCATATGAAAGTCAAGGTAAACTATAGTTGCATTAATCATTATTGCTACATAGAAAAAATCGTGCATTACGGTTTTTCGGATATACTACTGCCTCGGGTAAAATGGTCCTGTTATTTTAAATCACGTATTTGTTAATTATTATTATTGCTACATAGAAAATCGTGCAGTTATTTTCGATTATTATTTATTGAACAAAACTCTCGCTCTCTTTCTATATATATATATATATATATATATATATATATATATATGTATAGAAAGAGTGGTCTGGAAGGAAGTTTACCAATGATTAAATTCTCTTTGCGAGTGACCCGTTGCCCGCGTCGTTGCCCGAATTGTTCATTCTGACGAAGGTCAAGCTTTTCACTCCACCTTAGACCTACAGTTTAACGTGGATTCCGAACCACGACCCATCAGCAGCCCAGCGTCTTGACACTAGGCCTCCTAGGGTACCCATTTATCTACCAACCACTTTCTTTATTGTGTGGAACAGCTGGGCTTTGCTGCGCGCCGGCTGCCGTCGGGTCTCGAACCCTGGGCCGATGGATTCGTAGTCCGCGACGCTAACCACTACACCACCGAGGCGGTATTTGTCATTACTTACTCGGACTATAGTGGATTTAATTATCCCAGAAGAGTTCCATGCACGGTCTGTGTGTAGCATATATATATATATATATATATATATATTATATATATTGTGTGTGTACGTTTTTCCCTTGACCTTCGTCAGAATGAACAATTCGGGCTGAAGCTAACCAAAGGTTATCCAAAGGGTATATATATATATATATATATATATATATATATATATATATATATATATCATTATATTTCTATATGACACCATAAAAAATAACGCGTAAATATTTGTAGAAATAATAAGAATGATAAAATTAATATCTGAAGCCAGTGGTGATTTCTGCTCGAATAGCTTGTAGAAAGATAATCTCTCGGCCCGAAAAAGGTCCCTAGAGACCTTTTTCGTTCGAATTCTCCGAAACCAACCTCGCTATAGTGGCTTGGGCAATGAATAATTTCTTTATTTTACGTCATTTTTCATTTTTTTCGTCGCAGGAATGAGGCTGTATGCTTCGTTCATCTTCAAGTTTAATGAAGCTGGGTATCCTTATAAAAATTCGTTTCTGTCTAACGAAATAGGGTAACTTTGTTAATTCTATTATTGCGTAAATCTTTCTAATGTGTTATTGAATAATAGAAGATATATATTGTGGTATTTTATATATATATATATATATATATATATATATATATATATTATATATATCAGAAGATATTTAAAAGACTGATATAATTATAGTAAACTTTTGTCGAAATAGTTACCCATAAAATTAATTGTTTTCTATTATGGCGTTTTCGAAGGTAAACTATGTTATTTGCTTCGTTCAACTTCAAGGAAGCTAAGTACTCAATGTTCCAAATATTAATATTACCATTATATACATCTATTGTAAAACACTATATACATCTATATTTCAATTAAGTGTGTAATTATTTAATTCATCTACCATATTGTGGTACACAATGCTTAATATATATATATATATATATATATATATATATATATATATATATATATTTCTATAATTCTGTTTTCTATGGTTGGTTGAATTATGGATAACTACGTTATTTGCTTCGTTCAACTTCAAGGAAGCTAAGTACTCAATGTTCCAAATATTAATATTACCATTATATACATCTATTGTAAAACACTATATACATCTATATTTCAATTAAGTGTGTAATTATTTAATTCATCTACCATATTGTGGTACACAATGCTTAATATATATATATATATATATATATATATATATATATATATTTCTATAATTCTGTTTTCTATGGTTGGTTGAATTATGGATAACTACGTTATTTGCTTCGTTCAACTTCAAGGAAGCTAAGTACTCAATGTTCCAAATATTAATATTACCATTATATACATCTATTGTAAAACACTATATACATCTATATTTCAATTAAGTGTGTAATTATTTAATTCATCTACCATATTGTGGTACACAATGCTTATTAGAATACATGGCGCTATCTGGAATACCTTGCGCTATCTGGCAACTCAGCCAGAATAGAGGATTATAAAAGATCGCGAAGTTGATGAAGAACCATTCCCCCCTCGGCTCCGGCCGAGTAAGGAGCTCTGCTCCTTCTATTTCATGCCCTTTGGTAAACCCCATAGTGGCCTCTTAGGTTAGGGAAACGAAAATAAATTGGGGGAGAACTCCACTCTGTCCTTCAGGTGTCTCTCTCCCTCCTTCAGCTCTCTCTCTCTCTCTCTCCTTCAGGCGCCTCTCTCTCTCTCTCTCTCTGCATGTTTGCCTCCAGCATGTGTACTCCTGCATGTGTACATCCAGCATGTGTACCTACTGCATGTGTACTCCAGCATGCTGCATGTGTACCTCCAGCATGTGTACTCCTGCATGTGCACCTATCCTCTCTCCTTCAGGCGTCTCTCCCTCCTACAGGCATCTCTCTCTCTCTTCTTCAGGCGTCTCTCCCTCCTACAGGCGTCTCTCCCTCCTACAGGCATCTCTCTCTTCTTCAGGCGTCTCTGGCTCAGCCAACTGGCTGATTAGGATAATAATGTATACAATGGAATACATGGCGGTATCTGGCAACTCAGCCAACTGGCTGATTAGGAGCCTATAAAACAACGCCAGCCGGCTGGAAGTCTCAGTGTGCACTTGGCTCCTGCCAGGTGAACACCTCTCCTCCTTTCTCTCCTCCTCCTTCTTTCTCTTGGGGGATAACGCCGCCTCCAAGTTTTCCCCCCACCCCCCTTTCCCCCACCCCCTTTGCAACCCCCCCCCTTTGCAACAACCCCCTTTGCAACAACCCCCACCCCCTTTGCAACATTACATAATAACCTGCAACATTCCTGCACTCTCCC
>JAJOZX010003267.1:0-167500 GCA_023014485.1 Bathynomus jamesi
GACCAATTTAGCAAAACTAATTAATTATCGATTTAAAACTAAAGATAGAATCTCTGGATCCAGAGGATCACGTCATAATAAACTACTATCCACAAATATGTTACACTCTATATCTATTTGTAACCGACATGCAAATATATCAGATCCAGAGAATCGAGTCAATTTCATTACGGTATCCATCAATACTAGTACCTTGTCACCAAAAATAAGTCACGGTCCATATCGATTGTGGACCAAGTCAAAATTTACAACCATATACATTACAATATATACACTTAGGAGGAAAAGTGTAGGTGTGGCTGTAAAGACTGTAGAAATGTGTGTGCACCCATCTTGGGTCTCCCATTTAAAGGTGTTTGTGGGGCAAGTGAAGATGTTATAATGTTATAATGTTTCAGACCAACAAAGACCCTAGGATCCACTCATGGCTGGTCTACCTAACTGTGTTCGTAATCGTGTATTGTGTATACACATACGAGGAAAAGTGTAGGTGTGGCTGTAAAGACTGTACAGTAATGTAGAAATGTGTGTGCACCCATTATGGGTCTCCCATTTAAAGGTGTTTGTGGGGCAAGTGAAGATCATGAGTTTTCAATACCTCACAGTACTATGGGGGGCACCGCTCGGCAGAGGAATCTCTTTAAATGGGGTGTGTAAGGACAGAGAGTATCCCCTAACCCAAGACGCTGCCTCCCTATATCCCACAACACTTGTGTTGAGCTGTGGGATCTATCCCCACAAAGCCTTAATTTTACTACCTTAAACTATACCCTTTCTATCAACATGCGCGTCCAATCGATTCTTAAACATGTTTATAGACGTGCTACTAATTACTTTACCGGCAAACTATTCCAGCTATTTACTATTCTATGCGTAAAAAAGTTTATCGCAACTGCTGTCTCGAACCTTCTACTTGTCAACTTACCCGTTATTTCTAGTCCTATTATATTGAGATATTTCGAAAAAGCTATCTCTATCTACGTTATCAAACCCATTCATAATTTTGAAAACCTGGATTAGATCACCCTTAACCTCCTAGTCTCGAGTGTAGTCAATTTTAACTCTTTAAGCCTATCCTCGTACGACTTTGACCTAAGAGACGGAATCATCTTAGTTGCTCGTCTTTGAACTCTTTCGATTTTGTCTATATCTTTGCGCATATGCGGATTCCAAAATTGGACCGCGTACTCCAAATGGGGTCTAACTAATGATTTATAAAGAGGAACTATAATATCGCGCGATTTGTACTCAAAATTTCGAGCTATAAAACCTAACACTTTGTTCGCCTTATTGACCGCCGCTGTACTTTGTTTCGCTACTTTAAATCACCCGTGACTATAACTCCTAAATCTTTTTCCTGCTCTACGCTTGTTAAATCTTTCCCTGACATACTATACGCAAAATTACCGTTACGCGAACCTATATACATAATTTTGCACTTATCCACGTTAAATCTCATTTGCCATGTGACTGACCAATCAACGATTTTATTCAGATCTTCCTGAATTTTACCTCTATCTTCGTCATTAATCGCCCTACCACCCAGCTTCGTGTCATCCGCAAACTTTGAAACTGTACTGACTAGGCCGACATCTAAATCGTTAATATATATAAGAAAAAGCAAGGGGCCCAATACAGAACCCTGAGGAACGCCACTCGCTACATTAGCCCAACACGACTCCGCTCCATCAACGACCACCCTCTGTTTCCTGCCTCGCAACCATTCTTCTAGCCAATTTATTACTACACCCCTGATTCCATGAGCCTTAGTTTTTTCAATCAGTCTTTTGTGCGGCACGGTGTCAAACGCTTTTTGAAAATCTAAATACACTACATCAACCGCCCGATGTCTATCGTAAACGTTAACCACACTTTGGAAAAATTCTAAAAGATTAGTTAAGCAAGATTTGTTTCGCCTAAAACCGTGCTGGGTATTTCTGACTAGATTATGCACTTCTAAGTGTTCGACTATACGATCCCTAATTATTGATTCCAGTAGCTTACCTACAACAGACGTTAAACTGATTGGCCTATAATTTCTCGCCGCACCTTTATCGCCTTTCTTAAAGATAGGTGTTACGTTTGCTAACTTGAAATTATCTGGTACGCACCCCTCAGAAATAGACGCATTAAAAATCTTTGTTAGCGGCAAAACAATGCTATCTTTTAATTCTTTTAGTTGTATGGGATATATGGAATCCGGACCCGGTGATTTACGCGTTTTCATTTTATCAATATAGCGCATTACTTCCCCTTCACTAACGACAATATTATCCAAAATATTACCATTATCAAAAGGTATTATGTCTATGACCGTAGGGATATTCGTTACATCTTCTATAGTAAAAACTGACGTAAAAAATTCGTTTAGCAAGGTAGCCATTTCCTTGTTTTCAGAGACTAGATCTCCATTTCCATTTTTAATGGACCTAAGACACTTTTTACTGGATTTCTATTATTGACGTATTGAAAGAATCGCTTGGGATTTTCTTTACCGTCACGAGCTATGGAGATTTCAAATTCGCGTTTTGACTTTTTTATTACACTTTTAGCTTCACGCCTTAGAGATATGTAGTTGTTTCGTAACAACAGATTATCTTTATCGGACTTGTATAGCCTATAAGCCCTCTCTCTACTCTTTATAATGTCTCCTACTCTAGAAGTACACCACAAGGGCTTGTTGTTTACTTTCGCACGCTTAATTTTGTACGGTACACATTCCTCATTTATAGTCCTAAATACCTTTACGAACGATTCCCACATTAGTTTTGCGTTGGAGTTCCCCACTACGTTTTCTTTCCCAATTGACGTGTGAAAATTTATTTCGAAATTTACTAAAGTCTGCGTGCTGGAAGCTAGGAATTTTAGTCGAGTTAGTTGGTTTCGAGTGACTTACTGAGAGGACAAACTCTACCATATTGTGATCGCTATTGCTCAACGGTTCTATTACTTGAAGATCAGTAATTAGCCTATCATCCGTAGTTATTACTAAATCTAAAATACTGTCCAACCTCGTAGGTTCCCCAACCTTTTGAATAAGAAAGCTATCCTCGAGAAAATTAACTAAACGATTACCTTCCGCGTCTCCCTGCATTGTATCGTAATTCACGTTGGCGCAATTAAAGTCACCCATAACTAAAGCCTGCTCACTACCGATTATTCTCTTTAGTTCACGATATAACGCTTCGTCCGTAGCAGCTGTTTGATTTGGGGGCCTATATATAACCGCAACAAGAAGTTTGAAATCGTTGAATTTAAGTTCTGCTATAGTCGAATCTATCGGTTCTGGAACTGAGTGCTTTACTTCTATAACGTTCGCAATATTATCTTTGATATACAACATAACACCGCCTCCTCGCCTACCTATTCTGTTTTTAACAAAAAGTCTATAACCTTTAATTTGATACTCCCCTACAAAGTCACGTGTTTCAGTGCTAAGCCACGATTCATTTATCGCAATTAAATCAGTCTTTACAAGCAATTAAAGAAAAAAATTCGTTTATTTTATTTCGTAGGCTACGAGCATTTAAGGATAGAACCTTCAAATTGTTTGTGATTGCGACACCTTCGCGAGCGCGGGGGAAATTTGTGGAATTTACGCTGGGACCGTTCGGCTTACGGCAGCCTGAAAAGAAGAGACAGAATTATGAAATAGTCTTCCTAAACGCGCAGCTCCAACTTCATTAAGATGAAGTCCATCTTCGAGGAACAAGTCCCTCCTGCCGTAGAAACTGTTCCAAAAATTAGCAAAATGCACTCCTTCCTGTTGGCAAAGAGACTTTAGGTTATTGTTAATATAGGTCGCCTTGCTGTAGAAATCGCTTCGTTGGATAATTCGAGGAACTATACCTGTTAAAACAATCTTATTAGTTTTCTCCCTTAATCGCTCTAATAAGTCCCTGTACCTAGCCAGCAGTTCTTCCGATCTAGAATTTAAAACGTTATTAGTACCGACATGAATAACATACGTTGTGTCCTCGGCGGTACTGTCTGTAAAATGGGGTGTGTAAGGACAGAGAGTATCCCCTAACCCAAGACGCTGCCTCCCTATATCCCACAACACTTGTGTTGAGCTGTGGGATCTATCCCCACAAAGCCTTAATTTTACTACCTTAAACTATACCCAATCTATCAACATATGCGTCTAATCGATTTTTAAACATGTTTATAGACGTGCTACTAATTACTTCTACCGGCAAACTATTCCAGCTATTTACTTTTCTATGCGTAAAAAAGTTTCTGGCAACTGCTGTCTCGAACCTTCTACTTGTCAACTTACACCCGTTATTTCTAGTCCTATTATATTGAGAAATTTCGAAAAAGCTATCTCTATCTACGTTATCGAACCCATTCATAATTTTGAAAACCTGGATTAGATCACCCCTTAACCTCCTAGTCTCGAGTGTTGTCAATTTTAACTCCTTAAGCCTATCCTCGTACGACTTTGACCTAAGCGACGGAATCGTCTTAGTTGCTCTTCTTTGAACTCTTTCGATTTTGTCTATATCTTTGCGCATATGCGGATTCCAAAATTGAACCGCGTACTCCAAATGGGGTCTAACTAATGATTTATAAAGTGGAACTATAATATCGCGCGATTTGTACTCAAAATTTCGAGCTATAAAACCTGACACTTTGTTCGCCTTATTGACCGCTGTTGTACTTTGTTTAGCTACTTTTAAATCACTAGTGACTATAACTCCTAAATCTTTTTCCTGCTCTACGCTTGTTAAATCTTTCCCTGACATACTATACGCAAAATTACCGTTACGCGAACCTATATGCAAAATTTTGCACTTATCCACGTTAAATCTCATTTGCCATGTGACTGACCAATCAACGATTTCATTCAGATCTTCTTGAATTTTACCTCTATCTTCGTCATTAATCGCCCTACCACCCAGCTTCGTGTCATCCGCAAACTTTGAAACTGTACCGACTAGGCCGACATCTAAATCGTTAATATATATAAGAAAAAGCAAGGGGCCCAATACAGAACCCTGAGGAACGCCACTCGCTACATTAGCCCAACACGACTCCGCTCCATCAACGACCACCCTCTGTTTCCTACCTCGCAACCACTCTTCTAGCCAATTTATTACTACACCCCTGATTCCATGAGCCTTAGTTTTTTCAATGAGTCTTTTGTGCGGCACGGTGTCAAACGCTTTTTGAAAATCTAAATACACTACATCAACCGCCCGATGTCTATCGTAAACGTCAACCACGCTTTGGAAAAATTCTAAAAGATTAGTTAAGCAAGATTTGTTTCGCCTAAATTCGTGCTGCGTATTTCTAACTAGCTTATGGAATTCTAAGTGTTCGACTATACGATCCCTAATTATTGATTCCAGTAGCTTACCTACAACAGACGTTAAACTGATTGGCCTATAATTTCCCGCCGCACCATTATCGCCTTTCTTAAAGATAGGTGTTACGTTTGCTAACTTGAAATTATCTGGTACGCACCCCTCAGAAATAGACGCATTAAATCTTTGTTAGCGGCACAACAATGCTATCTTTTAATTCTTTTAGTTGTATGGGATATATGGAATCCGGACCCGGTGATTTACGCGTTTTCATTTTATCACTATAGCGCATTACCTCCCCTTCACTAACGACAATATTATCCAAAATATTACCATTATATATATATATACACACATCTTTATTTATATATATATATATATATATATATATATATATAATATATATATATATACATACGATTTCTACAGCAAGGCGACCTATATTAACAATAACCTAAAGTCTCTTTGCCAACAGGAAGGAGTGCATTTTGCGAATTTTTGGAACAGTTTCTACGGCAGGAGGTACTTGTTCCTCCGAGATGGACTTCATCTTAATGACGTAGGAGCTGCGCGTTTAGGAAGACTATTTCATAATACTGTCTTCTTTTCAGGCTGCCGTAACTCGAACGGTCCCAGCGTAAAATCCACAAATTTCCCCTGCGCTCGCAAAGGTGTCGCAATTACAAACAATTTGAAGGTTCTATCCTTAAATGCTCGTAGCCTACGAAATAAAAGAAACGAATTTTTTTTCTTTAATTGCTTGTAAAGACTATGATATAATTGCGATAAACGAATCGTGGCTTAGCACTGAAACTCGTGACTTTGCAGGGGAGTATCAAATTAAAGGTTATAGACTTTTTGTTAAAAACAGAATAGGTAGGCGAGGAGGCGGTGTTATGTTGTATATCAAAGATAATATTGCGAACGTTATAGAAGTAAAGCACACAATTCCAGAACCAATAGATTCGACTATAGCAGAACTTAAATTGAACGACTTCAAACTTCTTGTTGCGGTTATATATAGGCCCCCTAATCAAACAGCTGATACGGACGAAACGTTATATCGTGAACTAAAGAGAATAATCGTTAGTGAGCAGACTTTAGTTATGGGTGACTTTAATTGCGCCAACGTGAATTAAGATACAATGCAGGGAGACGCGGAAGGTAATCGTTTAGTTAATTTTCTCGAGGATAGCTTTCTTATTCAAAATGTTGGGGAACCTACGAGGTTGGACAGTATTTTAGATTTAGTAATTACTACGGTTGATAGGCTAATTACTGATCTCCAAGTAATAGAACCGTTAAGCAATAGCGATCACAATATGGTAGAGTTTGTTCTCTCAGTAAGTCACTCGAAACCAGCTAACTCGACTAAAATTCCTAACTTCCAGCACGCAGACTTTAGGAAATTTCGAAATAAATTGTCACACGTCAATCGGGAAAACGTGATGGGGAACTCCAACGCAAAACTAATGTGGGAATCGTTCGAAACGGTATTTAGGTCTATAAATGAGGAATGTGTACCGTACAAAATTAAGCGTGCGAAAGTAAACAAGCCCTTGTGGTTTACTTCTAGAGTAGGAGACATTATACAGAGTAGAGATAGGGCTTATAGGCTACATAAGTGCGATAAAGACAATTTGTTGTTACGAAACAACTACATATCTCTAAGGCGTGAAGCGAAAAGTGTAATAAAAAAGTCCAAGCGCGAATTTGAAATCTCCATAGCTCGTGACGGTAAAGAAAACCCCCAAGCGATTCTTTCAGTACGCCAATAATAGAAATCCAGTAAAAAGTGTGTTGGGGACGTTGACAAATGTTAACGGAGATCTAGTTTCTGAAAACAAGGAAATGGCTACCTTGCTAAACGAATTTTTTACGTCAGTTTTACCATAGAAGATGTAACGAATATCCCTATGGTCATAGACATAATACCTTTTGATAATGGTCATATTTTGAATAATATTGTGGTTAGTGAAGGGGAGGTAATGTGCTATAGTGATAAAATGAAAACGCGTAAATCACCGGGGCCGGATTCCATATATCCCATACAACTAAAAGAATTAAAAGATAGCATTGTTGTGCCGCTAACAAAGATTTTTAATGCGTCTATATCTGAGGGGTTCGTACCAGATAATTTCAAGTTAACAAACGTAACCCCTATCTTTAAGAAAGGCGATAAAGGTACGGCGGGAAATTATAGGCCAATCAGTTTAACGTCTGTTTGAGGTAAGCTGCTGGAATCAATAATTAGGGATCGTATAGTCGAGCACTTAGAATTGCATAAACTAGTTAGAAATACGCAACACGGTTTTAGGCGAAACAAATCTTGCTTAATTAATCTTTTAAAATTTTTTCAAAGCGTGGTTAAAGTTTACGACAGTCATCGGGCGGTTGATGTAGTGTATTTAGATTTTGAAAGTGTTTGAGACCGTGCCGCACAAAAGACTCATTGAAAAAACTAAGGCTCATGTAATCAGAGGTGTAGTAATAAATTGGCTACAAGAGTGGTTGCGAGGTAGGAAACAGAGGGTGGTCGTTGATGGAGCGGAGTCGTGTTGGGCTAATGTCGCGAGTGGCGTTCCTCAGGGTTCTGTATTGGGCCCCTTGCTTTTTCTTATATATATTAACGATTTAGATGTCGGCCTAGTCAGTACGGTTTCAAAGTTTGCGGATGACATGAAGCTGGGTGGTAGGGCGATTAATGACGAAGATAGAGGTAAAATCCAGGAAGATTGAATAAAATACTATACGATCCCTAATTATTGATTCCAGCAGCTTACCTACAACAGACGTTAAACTGATTGGCCTATAATTTCCCGCCGCACCTTTATCGCCTTTCTTAAAGATAGGTGTTACGTTTGCCAACTTGAAATTATCTGGTACGCACCCCTCAGAAATAAACGCATTAAAATTCTTTGTTAGTGGTACAACAATGCTATCTTTTAATTCTTTTAGTTGTATCTTCGAGGAACAAGTCCCTCCTGCCGTAGAAACTGTTCCAAAAATTCGCAAAATGCACTCCTTCCTGTTGGCAAAGAGACTTTAGGTTATTGTTAATATAGCTCGCCTTGCTGTAGAAATCGTTTCGCTGGATAATTCCAGGAAGTATACCTGTTAAGACAATCTTATTAGTTTTCTCCTTTAGTCGCTCTAGTAAATCCCTGTACCTAGCCAGCAGTTCTTCCGATCTAGAAGTTAAAACGTTATCAGTACGGACATGAATAACATACGTTGTGTCCTCGGCGGTACCGTCTGTAAAATGGTCAACGCTACTAGTTATATCCTCCACCCTTGCACCAGGGTAGCAGTAACGGCGCCTACGACGAGGGTTTCTCCCACAATTCCTCGAGCTGCCCTCGAACAATGAAATCGCCAACGAGTCGTATTTCCAGTTCATCAGCATCTTCGAAACCTAAAACAGAAAACTTATTGCTTGTTATTACTGGTAGACAAGTCTTAGGTTTTCTCAATTGGGTTCCATTACGCACTCGAACGAAGGGTTGGAAACTAAGGGAAGAGAGAGGGCTATTAATACTATTTATATTATTAGTAAAAACTGAGGCAGGAGGGGTCGTAACTGGAGTCTCAAGTGATTTTAATTTTGCCGTCAGGAGCATTACGCTTTCTTCAAGCCTCACCCTGGCCTCCCTCTCACGTTCTAACTCGTTCCTCAGGACTTCCATGCTTGAGCACCACCTGCAAACTAACTGTTCATTATTATTATTAGCCATTGTAAACGCGTAAGCGGCAAATTTCCCTTCACAGCGACTGCAAGTACTTGACCGGGATGCCATGCTTTTAATTAGTTAAAAAACAAAAAAACAAAAACGAGCGTTTGGAAATTAATAAATTACAACGTAGGTCTACCGCCTGCTTATTGTGCCGTCACCTGCGAAAACCCGCAAAAATGTTCTTGAAACGCAGAACCAGGTTCTTGTAGCACAATTTTATGCTAAATGAATATATAACACTGGTATGCATATGAAATTTTTTTGCCTGCTGTGAGGGTTTTTTCAACTCATATTATATAATTCGACCATGCTGAATTCGAAAATGACATTGGTTTTCCTCAATCAGGTCAGGTTTTTTCTCTATTGGCCATTTATTATAAGTCCAATTTTATCCCCAAATTTGATTTTTTTAGCTTAAACACTAGATACGAGTAATAGTATAAGAACACTCGTGAAAAATGAAAACTGTGTGAATAAATACTTTTATTCATACAATGAATATGGAAAAAAGTTTATTGAGGAAGGAATGAAGTTTTTTTGGCTTTCCGTCTGTGTTTTTCTTCGGGCACGTCTCGCTTCAAACACCAGCAATAGTCCGCCAGCATATTGATATCCCAGTTTCCCTGGTACCTCTTTTCCATTATTTTGATATCTTGGTGAAATCGTTCACCCTGTTCCTCACTATAATCCCCGCAATTTTCAGGAAAATAGTCCAAGTGGGACCACAAAAAGTGCATTTTTATAGACATGCGCGACCCATGAGCTTTGAAAGCTTCCATCAAGTTTTCGACAACGGACTCGTATTCTGGACTTCTACGCTTGCCAAGAAAATCAGTGACAACTGATTTGAATGCCTGCCAGGCATTTTTCTCAGTTGGAGTCATTGCGTTTTCGAACTGAGTATCCTTGATCAAAGTTCGAATTTGAGGACCATCAAAAACCCAGCATTTAGTTTACCATCAGATATATGAGGAAATTTACTCTCGAGATATCGGAATGCTGAACCTTCCTTATTCATTGATTTGATGAAATTTTTCTTCAAGCCCAGCTTAATATGAAGTGGTGGGAGCAAAATTTTTGTTGGTGGTACAAGGGCCACTGAAACGACATTATGCGACCCAGGTTCAAAATTCTCTCTGGATGCCCATTCACGCTGTGCATAGTGCTTCTCATCCGCTCGGCTATCCCATTTGCAGAGGAAACATGGGTATTTCGTGTATCCCCCTTGCATTCCCAATACAAATGCCACAATCTGAAAAAAAATGAAAATATTTAAAGAATTTAGAGAATTTGTTCTATCAGATAAAAAAATCTATGCATTGGACTGTATCACTTCTGTGGGGAAGTTAAGTGTTCTTATACGCTCTCAAATAACCTTTGGAAAAACAACATAGTCAATAGCAATAGTTTACTTATGATATTAGTATTACCTTCAAATCTCCACAGATCCTCCAGTTATGTTGGTCGTATACGAGAGCATCCAGTAAAATTTTCATGTTATCGTAGCTCTCAGTAAGTTGTACGGAATGTGCTACAGGGACTGATGCAACCCTATTCCCAATGTTGAGAAGTACTGCTTTCAAACTTCGTTTAGACGAGTCTATAAATAGCCTCCATTCTGATGCGTTATATGGCAGGCCCAAGGATTCGATTAGCCCCTCAACATTGCAGCAGTACACTAAGGAAGAGGTATTTTCGTGCACTGCAAAAAACTTGCGGAATTCTTCCTCTCGTTTCCTATACCAGGAGAATGTTGTTCCCGGAGCCAGCAAGTTGTCCTCTCGAAGTCGTGAGCCCAAGATCTCGGCAGCTAATTTGGAAAGTCCTAAATCCCTGGTAAGATCATTAAGTTTGGCCTGGTTGAGAGGCCTCGGCTCATTTGAAGCGGTATTTTGAGGTGTATATACGACTGGGACTGGTCATTGGCATTGGTCATTGATTCATCATCAGAATCATCGAAGTCCAGGGTTTGAGGTGGGTCGGGTATTGGAATTCCAGGACCATGGGGTACAGGTCTCATAGCAGAAGGAATGTCAGGGTATACAACAATGTGTTTATTCTTCTTGTTAACTCCTGAAAATAGAAACACAGAAACATAGATATAAAACTTGCATATGAAATAGAAGAAGCATTCAGACAGTGGCGGCTCGTGAGGGAAGGCTGCGGTCTGTAAGATATGAAATAGGTAAGATATGAAATACCTCTTCCTTAGTGTACTGCTGCAATGTTGAGGGGCTAATCGAATCCTTGGGCCTGCCATATAACGCATCAGAATGGAGGCTATTTATAGACTCGTCTAAACGAAGTTTGAAAGCAGTACTTCTCAACATTGGGAATAGGGTTGCATCAGTCCCTGTAGCACATTCCGTACAACTTACTGAGAGCTACGATAACATGAAAATTTTACTGGATGCTCTCGTATACGACCAACATAACTGGAGGATCTGTGGAGATTTGAAGGTAATACTAATATCATAAGTAAACTATTGCTATTGACTATGTTGTTTTTCCAAAGGTTATTTGAGAGCGTATAAGAACACTTAACTTCCCCACAGAAGTGATACAGTCCAATGCATAGATTTTTTTATCTGATAGAACAAATTCTCTAAATTCTTTAAATATTTTCATTTTTTTTCAGATTGTGGCATTTGTATTGGGAATGCAAGGGGGATACACGAAATACCCATGTTTCCTCTGCAAATGGGATAGCCGAGCGGATGAGAAGCACTATGCACAGCGTGAATGGGCATCCAGAGAGAATTTTGAACCTGGGTCGCATAATGTCGTTTCAGTGGCCCTTGTACCACCAACAAAAATTTTGCTCCCACCACTTCATATTAAGCTGGGCTTGAAGAAAAATTTCATCAAATCAATGAATAAGGAAGGTTCAGCATTCCGATATCTCGAGAGTAAATTTCCTCATATATCTGATGGTAAACTAAATGCTGGGGTTTTTGATGGTCCTCAAATTCGAACTTTGATCAAGGATACTCAGTTCGAAAACGCAATGACTCCAACTGAGAAAAATGCCTGGCAGGCATTCAAATCAGTTGTCACTGATTTTCTTGGCAAGCGTAGAAGTCCAGAATACGAGTCCGTTGTCGAAAACTTGATGGAAGCTTTCAAAGCTCATGGGTCGCGCATGTCTATAAAAATGCACTTTTTGTGGTCCCACTTGGACTATTTTCCTGAAAATTGCGGGGATTATAGTGAGGAACAGGAGTGAACGATTTCACCAAGATATCAAAATAATGGAAAAGAGGTATGATTACCATTATGGTGAATATTATGCTATATATGGTGAATATTACATTATGGTGAATATTATGTCACGTTTCATACGAGGATTTCAAAATATTTAAGAAAAATAAATTTATAAGCCCACCTTGGAGGTTTGTCATGCAGAAATAGCAATCTGTCACGTGATCCTTTCCTTCTCTCCAAATCATGGGAATTCCAAAAGGCAAAGATTTCGCTCTGCCTTTGCTCCATCTTCTCAAATTTTCAATGCACGTCTTGCAGCACATATGAGGGGCGAAATTTTTGTCCTGGTCCCCTAGCTTAATTCCAAAGTATGCTCTATACATTGTCTTCACAAATTTAGTGATTTGAGACTGGTTATTTGGCATGGTAACCGTCCCACATATGTAGCAGAATCTATTGGGATCATTTTCACACGCTTTATTCATTATGAAATATTTTATCTATATGCCTGAAAAGTAAAAAAAGATATTATACAAGTGAAACAAGTGATGATAGATGTTACTGTTCCAATTCCGCTTTGACAAAATCACGAAAAATTCTATTTTACTTATGAGGCCATAGCCGGATAACCTGAGCTGATTGAGAAAAACGGATTGCAGATTCGAAATCAGCAGGAAAAACTATAAGAATCACTTACAAAACCCTTGACAGAAAAATTGATGCATACCATTGTAATTAAGCTACCGACGAAAGATCTGTTAAAGAAAAAGTATTAAATTAAACTTATCTGACCGCTGTTCGACCGACTTAATTCCTTTTATCTCACGGTGAGTGACCTTTCGGTAGGTCAGGTAGCGTGTGAAGGGAAAATGAACCTTAAGGAACCGCGTTTCTGATAATTTGAAAAACAATAAAGGCAAACCAAGGGAATTTCGACCTTATGAAACCTCGTGTAGTAACAGATTCGGGAACAAACAAGGCACTAGCCTTGGTTTAGTCAAGTAATATAGTAGTGAATAAATTCAATAAATGAAATATATTCGTTAATGAATGATTAGTAACACGAAGTAATTTAGTTAAGAATGCACCAAGCACTTTTTTTTTTTAAAGACACTTGAACGAAAACCACTTATTCACTTGGTAACACTGGACACTCGATAAAACACGTCTGTTCACAAGGAAAGACTGGTCATGACTGATATATAGATCTACAGGTATATAGATCTCAGAATGATCCCTCAGAAACTTTGTTACACACAGACCGTGCCTGAAGTAAGGAACTCATTTGGACTATAGTGGATTTAATTTTACCAGAAAAGTAATTGTAAATGACAAATACTATAGTTTTTCTTTTTCATGCTGGAAGCCCAACGTGGGCAACGGATTACTAGCAAAGATACCCCAAACTATAGGCTCCCTCACCAGCTATCTGATAAGCAGGAAAGAATATTAAACTTTCGGGGAAATATCGGTAAATCTATAAAATTTGTAATATTGAATTTTATAAACAAGGTCATTTTGTACTTGTTAACAATTTTTTTAATAAGTTTTCTGAAAATGGCTGAAATATATCAGCGAAACGTTAAAATATAAATCTAAAGCGATAGTTTCGTTTTTTCAAGACCTGTCTTGAGGAAAATTTCTCAATGTACGGAGAAATTCCTTAGAAATTTGGAAATTTCTCAAAAATATATTAAATTAGAAGCTGACTTTAGATTATTATTATTATCACCACTTGCCATTTCACTTCTCTTGTGTAATAAAAAACTGAATCCAATTAATTTTACTTAATCTGAATATGTCATTGAAAGCATGGAAACTATGACATTAATGTATTTAAAGTATTATATCACGTATCTGAATTGTACAGAAATATATTGATAAATATTGTAAAAAGTTTATGTAAATTGTACTTTTCCTGAAGAAAGTTTTTTTTAATTTAAAATAGGATTTTAAATTACTAAATACCAAAATGACAATAATATTTACGTCAACTCATAATTAATAATAATGTATTATCATAAGGTGTATTTGTAAAGTATGCGAAAAACGACCTAAATCACAAACCAGATGACCTTTATATTTTTCACACCCGCAAGAAACAAAGAAAAAAAACCTTCGACGTAGTCTATTGACTGCAGAATATCAAAGAATAAATATTGAGTTTATGGTCCCTTAATTAAATTAATACGCAGCGATAAAGCACTTTTATTACAAAACTTATAAGCGTATTATTACACATCGATAAACGATAAAGCGTCCTTTCCCTTCCTGCCTCCTATAAGCAAAAGCGCTCTCGGCTCTCATTCTCTGCAAATAATGTCCTTCATTAGGTCCAGATCCCCTGATGGTTTTTGGAATAACATTGCAGTTGAGGAACCATTTCAAAAATGGCCAATCGCGAGACCTTTTCAAAATTTGTCATCCATATCAGAATCTAGAATATACGAAAATATTTCCTTTATTTCAGTTATTTTACTCATACTTTAAAATGTATATATATGAAAGAGGAATGAAAAATGAGTAAAAGAACAGTGTTTGCCAGGCCAATTTCTTTATGCAATTATGTTAATAAATAATAATAATAATTAGGCAAGAAAATGGCATGGCACCCAGGCCAGAGGAATGTTGACCATTACTCCAACGCCAAGATTATTACGTACAAGCACCATTTGGAATCCAGCCTCGGTATCTTTATTTTATAACTAAATGGTGTTACCCAGTGAACAGTAGTATGTTAGCAAAGAAGTTCATGAAGGGGGGTGAAAGGAGTTAGGGCAGAGAGAGAAGGTAAGAAGGAAAAATGAGGGAAAATTAATGCCCGTCTATAAGGTTCTTATCAGGCGGCGGTTCTTATGCGAGGTGAATTTTTTTCATATACTCGTACGTCTATGCGGCTCTTATCAGGTAGGTGGCGTAGCTCCGGAGGGCTCCATAAATGGAGTAGGGGGCTGAAGATTTGACATTTTTTTTCCTTTATTCCTTTTTATGGGTTGTACAAGTTGTGGGGTCAAGGTCCCTCTAAAGGAGTGTTGGAGCTGAAATTTTTTATTTTAATCATTATTAATTCTATTACTTCTACATAAAAATTTTAGGGGACATTTTGCTCCCACCGTTTTCACGCACGAAAATACTCAGAACCCGTATCGAACATGGTAGCGGCATAAACCCACAGTCAAACCCACGGATTCGATCAAACGTGATTTATTATTATTAGTAGTAGTAGTAGTATATTTATTTTTCTTTCTTTGCTCGTGAAAACTGACAGTCGAAATCACTTCTCTCCATCAAAGCTTTTTTTTTATTCATGCACGGTGAAGCGGATTGATCAGGTGAGAAACACTGCTATCCGTGAGAGGTGTGGTGTCGAAAGAGTCTTGTGGAGAGAGCAGATGAAGGGTTGTTAAAATGGCTTGGGCATATGGAGAGAATGAGTGAGTAGAGGATGCCAAAGAGGATTTATGTGTCACAGGTGGAGGAAGAAAGGGGTAGGGGTAGACCGAGGAGATGGAAGGATGGGGTGAGGGAGGCTTTGGGTCAGCGGGGCCTGGATGTCTGGGAGGGTGAAAGATGCGCGTTAGATAGAAAAAGTGGAGCGATGTGGTATATGGGGAACAACGGGTTGGCTAATGTGCCGGCTCAGGGTGTATGAAGCCGTCTAGGTAAACTGGGGAGAAGTCTGCGGGGATGAACTGTGGATAATGTTTCCCTGAGGCAAATACATTATTGTCATGTCAGCTGATGAAGTGAATGTGAGCGATTGAGGACTGTTCCTGACGCGACCTAGTCCGAATAAGTAATAGTAAATGACAAAAGCTACAGTTTTTTATTTTTCATGATGTTAGCCCGACGTGGGCAACGGGTCACTCGCAAAGAGACCCCAAAAATATAGCTTCCCTCACCAGCTATCTGCAAAGCAGATAGGATCCAGCTTTGGGACAGGATCTAACCCATAGACCCTGTCCAGAAGCTGGTGAGGGAAGCTATATTTTTGGGGCTAACATCGTGAAAAATAAAAAACTAGTGTTTGTCATTTACCATTACTTATTCGGACTATAGTGGATTTAATTTTTCCAGAAAAATTCCTTGTTCCATGCACGGTCTGTGTGCATCATGAAAAAACCTCAGGGGACCATTCTGAGTTCAATATATAATATATATATATTATATATATATAAAGGGTGATCCAGAGAAATGGGACCCAAAAGAAACCCCTGTAACTCTTAAAGTATGTCCTTTTATAAAATCATACGCATCCAGGGGCGGATCCAGGAATTTAAGCAGAGGGGTCCAGTCTTGGTGGGGCTCGTTACTGATATGTCCTCGGCCTTCGGCCGAGGACGCGCGAGCGAAGCGAGCGCCAGGGGGGGGGGCCGAGGGGAGGTGTCCCCCCCTCGGTAGGAAATTTTCATATTTGAAGATAGCTTTAAATGGATTTGAAGTATATTCCCGTTATCAAAATCCTGCTTGTTCACACACCCAGGTCTGAAATGGTGTCAGGATCGGACATAAACTTTTTTTTCCTTTATTCTTTTTAAGGAAATTAATTTTGTGGCAACCGGGATACATGTACCTTAAGCCATTTTAAGTCTTCAGGTCTTATTTTTCATATATAGGAGCAAACAAACGCAATCGAAAAAATCGTTGGTCACGTGAGCAGGGGGGGGGGGGGGGTCCGGACCCCCTCGACCCCCCCCCCCCCTGGATCCGCGCCTGGCATCATTCGAAAGAGGATAGTTACAAGTTTGTACAGGATTGTATAGGTTTTGACAATACAAGACAAGATAAGATACAAAACAAAATAAAAGTGTTAGTTAAAACTAACCCTTCAAGATGATTGCATGGACTGTGGAACAGCTGCGTTTCATAACTGAGCAATATTATGAGCGTGGAAGAAGTGTAGTTTCAGCTCAAAGATCTTTCAAGACAAATTTTCAGATGTCAAAATCACCTTCTAAGAAAGTAATCCGTCGGTGTGTCAGAAATTTTTCCCTAACTGGCAGCATTGGAAAAAGAAAACCAACTGGAAGAGTGCGCACAGCAAGAATAGACGAGATCATTAACAGAACTCATGAAATTGTACAGGATAATCCTAACATAAGCATCAGACGTGCTTCTCAGCTGTTAGGAGTTGGATATGGAACAACACACCGTATATTCAAGCAAAATTTAATGCTCTTTCCATATAAAATTCAAACAGTGCAACAACTAAACGATGGAGATTTCGCACGAAGACGACAATTCTGTCAATGGATCCAACAGAAGGTAAATGACACCACCAATTTTCTAGCAACTTTGATTATGTCAGACGAAGCCCATTTTCACTTGAATGGAACTGTAAACAAACAAAATTGTCGTTTCTGGGCAACAGAAAATCCATCGAATATTACCGAAGTCCCGTTGCATAGTCAGCGTGTAACTGTTTGGTGTGGTCTTACTGCATCTCAGATCATAGGGCCGTACTTTTTCGAGGATTCCACCGGAAACACGGTCACTGTAAATGGTGATTCGCTACGAAAAAATGTTGACCGATTTCCTTATTCCTAAATTAAGAGATCTTTGTCTAGAAAACCACTGGTTCCAACAAGACGGAGCTACCTGCCATACCACGAGGAACTGCATGGCAGTTTTGTGTCAAACGTTTCCAGGCGAGTTAATCTCAAGATTTGGAGACGTTGAATGGCCCGCAAGGTCTCCGGATTTTTCTCCCTTAGATTATTATCTCTGGGGATATTTAAAGAGTAGGGTCTACAGAAATAACCCAACGACCTTGCAAGAATTGAAGACCGCCATCACAAATGAGATACAGGCCATACCACCGCACACTCTTGCAAAAGTGATGCAGAACTTACAAGCGAGAACACTGGAATGCTTGGCAACTAATGGAGCACATTTGAAAGGAGTCATTTTAAAAAAATAAATATTTCGTAATAAACTTGTAACTCTACTCTTTCGAATGATATATAGTTTTTATGAAAGGAATTAAATATTAAGAATAGTTGGCTTTTTTTTTATGGGTCCCATTTATCTGGATCACCCAGTATATATATATATATATATTATATGGCAAGGCTAGTTTTAAAACTGTTAAACATGAAACCACTTTTAGATCCGCCCCAATGTGTTTTTGCGTATGAAAGGACTTGTCACACCCAAACGTTATTTAATGTTTCTTAATATATTTATTTGACTTTGTTTGTACAGCTGCATGACGTACAAAGTATATCCTTGACGTTTCAAGGCATACACCACATCCATGGCGATGACGGTCTTTCTCTTATCGTGTTCGATGTAGGTTACTGCATCTCTGATCACATTTTCGAGGAATACTTTAAGTACTAATTTGGTTTGTTCGTAAATTAGTCCAGAAATACGCTTCACGCCTCTACAACGAGCTAGAAAACAGATAGCTGGTTTGGTGATACCCTGAATATTATCACGAAGGACCTTTCGATGACGTTTAGCACCACCCTTTCCCAATCCTTTTCCTCCTCTGCCTTTTTCAGTCATTGTAGCGGGCAAGCGGCGATGTAGTACAGAAAACGCGGACAAACGTAACATACAAATTGAAGATATATGTACACCTCGAAACCTCGTAGCAGTTCCGTGCGTTGGTCTATCTTCACACGAAGGTCAAGCTGGTGGCCCCACCTCCAGCCCTGGCATGGTGGAGGAGAGAGTTGTTTTTGCGATCTTCATCGCACATAGCCAGGCACACCCGGCTCATCTGCTATCGTCCTGATCCAGGCGTCTAGTCCTCTTTTGAAGAATTCTACGTTGACACCAGTAATGTTCACTGATATCCTTCGGAAGCTGGTTGAATAGTTTAGACCCCCTGACAACCAGACTATTTTCCTTTAAAGTTGAGGGTGTCCCTTGTCTGGCCTTTAGTTTGGGAACACTACACATTCTACCTTTCCTATTTTCCACTGTTGTTTCGGTGGTTACTGAGTTCAGCTTAAAGTTAGGCACCAGTTTTTCTATTATTTTCCGTATGTAAATTATGGCCTCGTATATAGTGTAAAAACGTTTAAAGAAACAACTTTAACCTTGCACCTGCGAACCTGAAAAAAGTAAATAAGTTATACTGGACTCACCAATCCAGGCCTAAACCTAAATAACAATAAACAAATAAACCTGAAAATCTGAAATTTAAATTTAACAAAAGGAAACCAATAAATAAGCCTGACACCTGGAAACAAAACACAACAGCTTGTAAGCTGTTGATAAACTATTGAGCTTATCACAGGTCTTTGTTTTAGTTTTTGACTAAACCTAGTTAGAATTAACAAAATAAACTTTAAATATACTGTAACACTAAATTGACTTAAAACTTGAAAACACTGAACACTGGCAAGCCAGGACCAAATCTGATAACCGAAAAACTGGAATGCCCAAATTTCCCGGTTTGTTAGAAAATCCGATGTTACGCGTTTCCATTTTATGGTTTAATATTTCGTGAAATTTGACGTTTTATATTTTTTAAAGAAATTTAGAAATTGATGAGCCGAAATATTTTGAATATTACTTCATATTTTAAATAATACTAACACCCCCCCCGGGACAACAGCAGTTATCCCTTTAATGGGATTCTTGCTGCTAGGTGTAGGGTTTAATCTGATTCGCTAGTGTCCTTAAAGAGTTGAATTATTTGTTTCTGGCATTTTAAGGCAGCCTGTCGTCTAGGTCTTTGAAAGTTTTGAACTTTAACTTGGATGTTAGAATTTGAAGCTGGTCCAACACTCCGAACAGAATCCCGCTGGGAATCCTGCGAAGGGTCTGAATCCCGAACAGAATGTTTCAAAGTGTTGGGTGAATCGTCTGATTTTTGAGACCCCGAATGGGTGATTGAGATTTCTAAGGGTACAAAAGACAAATGGAATAATTTACCACTTGCCCGTCTCCTCTTTTGAGCATTACGCTCCTAACTTTATTATCCTGACCAAAGAAAAGTTGTAAAACTCTTCCAATTTGCCAGAATGGTCTAATCTTAGCAGGATTTTTTACTAAAACGACATCCTCAACTTTGATACGATTAACCCAACTGGACTGGAAAAGATCCCGACTGTGTTCACGACGGCTCAACAAATAGGATTCATACCAAAGAGTCCTGAAATGCTCGAACTTTTTCTGCAAATTTTGAAACGATGCATTTAGTTGATGTGAAGGTTGGTCCGGTGTCCACAAAGGATCATCAGAACAGTCATCAGGTACTTTGAGTGCCAAACTAGAATTGGTGTGACGCTTGCGAAAGGAATTAGGAGTTAGCGGGCAAAGATCCTTGTCAGAGGCCATATAAGTCAAAGGGCTGGAGTTGATTGCATTTTGAATGCTCGAAAGTAAAGTGAGCAAATCAAAGTAATTTAGTTTAGACCTACCTATAGTCTTATACAGGCAGCTCTTTATGACCCTGATAAGTCTCTCCCACGCGGATCCCATCCATGCAGAATATACAGGCAATTTGATATTATTGCTACGCATATGCTCTTGAAACTCACTAGAGTTCAAAGATTCATGTAAAAACTTACCACCCACTTTAAAGGTGGAAGCATTATCGCTGTACAGGACATCGCAAATGCCATACAAATTTGAAAATCTTTGAAAGGCCATTAAATATAACTGATATCATATCCGGTAGAAGTTCGATATGAACAGCTCTAATGTTTAAGCAAGTGAAGATGAGCATGTACATTTTGGTGGTGTTGGTAAAATCTTTCACATAAAAATGACCAGTAAAATCCACGCCCACGTGTTTGTATGGCCGGAAAAAGCTGACTTGAGCCTTAGTGAAGTTCGTGAACTTAGGATATTTGAATGCAAATTGATTAAATTTTTGACAAATTACACATTCTGAAAGTACAGATTTAACTGTCTGTCTAGGACGGGTCAACCAGAAGCCTTGCATTCGCAACAAATTCAAGGTACTCTGGATGCCGAGATGTTTACAGCGAAGATGAGTGTTTTTAATGATCAAGGTGGTCAATCCTATTCTTTTTCATCGTAGTAGTGAGATTTAGCTATTCTTCCTCGACTCCGTATGAGTCCAACGTCGTCGAGGAATAAGTCAAGGTTCTTAACGAGTTCAGGAACCTCAGAACTATCCTTAGCTTTTTGATCGTAGTTTTCAAGAAAGTGATTTTCCCTCTCAAAGGATTGAAGTTGCATCACAGATAACCAGTACAACCTCGCTGCAAAATCAACGTCCGCTGTTTTACGTTTGAGTTTAAAAATGAATTTCAATACATAACCGGTAATGCGGTACAGCTTATTGAGATCCAAGTAACGTTCGATGTCTAAAATGGGTTCTAGTTTGTTCGTCTCTCCTTGAACCGTAACGGATGTTACGACGCCAGTTTGAGTTAGTCCTTTATGAGTGTCTGAGACACATTTAAGTTCTTTCTTTTCCCACAAAAGAGGGTCTAACTTCAACCAATCTGGGTCATGTAGCCAAAGGTTCATTCGATTTAGAAATTCTTTGAATGATATCTTACGTGTGACAAGATCGGCCGGATTTTCCCGCGTCGCCACGTAATCATACCTAACTGATAAGTTGAATTTGTTTTCAATATCTTTGACCATGTCTCGAATGTCTTGCAAACGATTACGAACAAAGACCGATTTATTCCGTGTCTCTATTTCGCTTGTTAAAATCCATGATAGTACAATCTGAGCGTCAACGAACACCTGAATTGACTTAAAAGTTGATTGGAAACTAGACATAAATTGAGGTAAGCACTTGAAGGCTAGGTAAACAGATAAAAGTTCCAAAGAAGGCAAAGTACGACCCTTAAGTGGAGCAACTTTAGACTTAGCAAAAACGAAGTGAGATTCTGAATTGCTGACAGCATAAACAGAAAATCCAAAGCAAGATTTGCTTGCATCGCAAAAGACTAAGATCCACTGTGCCATCATCTTCAAAGGCTGATCTGCGAATTTTAAGATCTTTTAACTCGTAAAGGTCTTTCAGAATCTCGTCCCACTCCCTTTTTTCCCCGACTCTCCAATTTCCTCGTCCCAACCTATACCCTGAGACCAAAGTTTTTGCATCAATATTCGGCCTCTGATGGCTACAGGAAGAAACAATGAAAGCGGATCAAAAACTTCTGATATTTGGGATAGTACTTTACGTTTGGTGTTAGCCGTTTCATCTAAAGTAAAGTCCATTACTTTAATTTCATCTGTTTCGACCGCATAATGATACCCTAAGACGCGCTCTAACCCACTTCCATGCTCCTCGGCTTTATTGTCAATTTGCATTTTCTGTTTGAGATCAGAGTGGTTGGTATTCCATGATCTTAATTCGAATCCTCCTTCGAGCATACCCTCATTGGCTAGGAGGTAAAGTTCTTTTAAAAGTTCTGGATTAGAGTGAGTGACGACAAGGTTGTCTACATAAAATGAATCTTTGAGAACTCGGAAACAAAAATCTTGATCATATTTGTTATGATGATGCTGAATTATATAGTTCAGGATAAAGGGGGAACTGGTCAATCCGAACACTATAGTAGTGTATCGATAGGTGACCAGTTGTTTCTTGTGGTACCAAAAAAAGCAAAATTTATTTCGGTCGGTTTCTGATTTTAATCTAATTTGGAGAAATGCCTGTTTAATGTCGGAAAGCATGACGAATCGATTTGTACGAAATTGGCAAAGTAATTTGAACAACGATCCCATAAGATCAATCCCAGGATACGCTGCTTCGTTTATTGAGGGGTTTGTCACCTATTTTGAGACTACAATTGAAAACGGGTCTTATTTTAGTTGTGATTTGAGAGGCTTCTTTAATGAAAGGTCTGAGGTATCCATATGTACTGATCATAGTCTGAGTGAGATACTTCTATTCTTTCAATTATTCCTTCATCAAACTGCGTTTGGAATACTTGATTATAAGATTCAGTCAAGCTCTTCCTATCCAAGAAGTGAGTTACTCTATTTAACGTGGCTAGAGCTATTTTGTGATTAGACGGAACCTTTCCAATTCTTTCACGATACCAAGGGAGATCGACGTAATATCGATCATCCTTGAGTTCGATAGAATCTTTGGACGAAGTGATGATAGAACGGTTCAAAGTGCCAACCGATTCATTTTTAATACCAATTGACTCCATACTGTATAAGTACTCGTCCCAAATTTAAATCTGGTTCTGTTTTATGAAAACTTGAGAGGTTCAGATAAGTGGGTAAAGGACGCAAAATCGCGTCAACCGCAGCAGAAACCTTTTCATGGGCATTATTACCCTTTATACTCAAATTCGAAACTCGAGCGTCCACCCTGCAACTCTCCTCAGACTCTACCAGCGGGAATGATGGCTCTACTCTGGTCAGATCCTCACAACTTTGTACTAAATGATTAGGAGTAATCTGTTTATGATGCAGTGTGCTTAAAGAAATTGAATTTTCATTTGAACATACATTTTGACATTTGACATGTGAAACATCCGACTCAGTATCCTTGTTTGGGGAAGAGCTTTTAAAGTTAAAATCAAGAGAACGATCAACGACGGTCCCTATCGTGCCGCTCTCCACAGGGTTAGTAGCATTAAAATCAAGGGAACGATCAACGACGGTTTCTATCGTGCCGCCCCCCCTCGGGGTTAGTACTTTGGAAAGCTGAAATGCTGCCAAAGGGAATCACTCCCCAAATTGTTTTCAGGGCAGTTCCACCCGCACAAGGAATTTTGTCCAACCTGGAGAAATGCTGTAAAACATACTCCTAAAAGAGCCCTCACTCCAATGACTGAGTCAGTGGAGAGGTGGTCGAACTCTTTGTCGGCCAACTGGTATCCCTCATCTTTGATAGTTTCAATGGCGCGATCCAACTCCGCGACTTTATAGTCCAAATCAAGGTTGTCGTCAACCAGAAACTTCACCGTATGAAAATTTGAAGAAACTAACATTTAATTCGATTTCCTTGAAGTGAGTTGTTTGTGTACTTATATAAGTTTTTATGTTACATGAGTAATAGGGAAGTCTGTTTAGATCGTATCCCAGGTTTCGCACAGTCTCGGAAGCAATGTACGACCTTTGGGAACAAGGATCCAACAGGCAACGCACAGAGCTAACTTTACCACGCAAAGCAAAGTCAAGAGTTAGAGAAGGGAGCAAAAGGTCGGGAACATTGTTGTTTTGAGAGGAACTAATTTGTTCAGCTGCGAAGACACTAGAGTGCATGATCACACCACGAGTCTGACCCAGTCAGGAGTCCCCATTGTGGAACTGAGGACATAATGCTGAAATGTGTGTTCGAAGTTTACAGAACGCACATTCAAATGATAGTAAATATTTAAAAGCAGGACAGTTCTCCTTTGTATGTTTGGAACTCGAGCAAAACCTACACAGCTTCAGATCCGAGCAGCGAACCATGCGCTTATTGTAAGTATCAAACGATCGGCACCTTAGCATGGAATGATTACCAGAACAAAACTTGCATATTTTTTGAAAGGTTTTATCTACCTCGTCTGTCGCCTTGCTTTGGCCATCATTAGAGTTTCTAGGCGAACTGTCTTGTTTAGGGTTGACTGAATCAGGTTTTGACTGAGGGGCTATTTCTGTTTTAAAGTTTTGAAGGGTGGATTTGGATCCCTCTTTAATATTAACTTTAAGTTTAGTTTTTGTTTGTTTAGAAGCTTGATTTTTAATGGTAACAGACTTTGGCTTTAATCTCTCTAGACCTCTAATGACTGATGTATAATTATCTAAAATATGATTCAAGAAAGGGTAGTTGCTATTAACAAGGTGGCTCAATTCTTTTTTAAAGGACAGAGGCAAGTCACGATAAATAATGTGAGCCAGCAGTCTATTTCCACTAGACCCTTCTTCAAGGAGATTAAGTCCCTTCAAATCAAATAGAATTGATCTTATGTTATTTAAATGACGAGAAAGGTGGTCGTAATCGTATTCGTCAACACGTTTCGCGGCAGTTAACTTAGAGAAATAAGAGTCAATGACGGATGGAATGTCAAGGAATTCTACATTTAACAGTTTGAGAGCAATTGGGTAATTTGCGTCAGTATTTGAAAGGTGTTTAATTACCGAAAAGGCGTAATCGCTAAGGTAGCTTTTTAAGTAGGAGAATTTGGCGGAATCAGAAAGATCTTCACGAGACCCGATCAAATTTTCAAATTGAGCTCTAAAATGTTGATAATTGTCTGTCATTTACTCCAATAAAGGTGTCACAGTAAGTCAGGTGGCTGCGCCTCTCTTAAGTACAGCTTTTAACCCGGTTAACAGGTTTTCGACTGCTGCGCCGCCTTCTGAGTTCAAGGAACTATTAGCATCATGATGTTGACTGGCATCTACGTTCGAATTCACGTTTGAGGTTTTGATCCGACGCTTTAAATTATTTAATTGACTGTTGACACTAAATTGGGATCTTCCCAGCAACAATTTCTAGTGTAGTTTTACTTGCTGAATTCAATAATATATATTTTATTTTGGAGAAAGTATTCGTGCTTTAATTAGTTATGGTTATAATTATTAATTTTTTTTCTCTCTTTTGTAGATATTGTTATGGATGATAAATGGAATTTCATAAACATAATTAAGGAAATAACGTTCTACCCCAGCCTTCTTTAGTTAACCTTATAAGGCTAACTAACGAAAATATCACGACCTAGCCTAACCAATCGTCAAGGGCGTGCAGTTGATTTAGCTAAACAAAGGAACAAGAGACATTGGGGAACATCTAGAAATATAATATTCTTATTTATGTGAATTTCTGTGGAGGAGAAGACAAAAAGGAACACACATTTTTATTGAAATCTTAAATGCAATCTCTACTTTTAAATAAAATAAACGGACTATAACTCCTCTGTTATTAATTTCTCCAAAATAAGATATATATTATTGAATTCAGCAAGTAAAACTACAGTAGAAAATAATATATAATTTCATTTTTTGTTGCTGGGGTAGAACGGAAAAGAGCCCTAAATTGGTAATCCGCTTGCAACTCCAACTCTCGGTCAAAAAGGGAGGAATCAAGTTTGAATAACTTAAAACTTTGATATTTGTGTATGATTTGGTCATCGTACGTCTTAATTTGTTCTAAAGAAACCTGAACAGAGTGAAGTTGAGCAGTAAAAGTGTTAAAATCAAGTTCATTTTGTTGCTCAATTGTAGTTAACTTTTTGATAATTATCGTAATACGACGCCTAAGCACAGCGCGAGCCCTTACGAATTCTCCGACAGCGACCTTATATTGTTTTATTATATCTGAGGTCTCAGACTGGTCATCCTCAGTAGGGGTGACATAACCTACTACTGTATCCTCAAAATCGGATTCTGACATCCTTAATAAAGTCCTAATTTCCTAAACACTGAATTAATCTAGCCTAAATCTAACTAATTAATCTAACACAGCTATAGCTAACCTAACTTAAATTATACTGAACTTCAAACTAAAGTACAGCACCGGCTAATCAAGCTTAACCAATTCAAAATTGGTAAGTACCAAAACCTTAAATTAAATGGGGATAAATGTTTTTAAGTTTGTGAACAAATATTCGAACGAAATAAATCCAAGGCGGACCTGTTACACTCAAACACCACCACTAACGTTCACAAATCTTAAGTTAAATCGGCTAAATAAACAAAGCGAAGCAAGAGGAGGTTAACACGTTAATATTAGACTACTATGGTTATAATTAATTGAAAGTTGAAATTCGTTAAACTATGGTGGGGAGCTTTAGCGGATATTTACCTTCAAATTCAAATTTAAGTGGGAATAATTGGAAGTTCAAATCAACAACAAAGCAAATGACAATAAGAAATTAAAAAAAAAAAGTTTATCAAGTATATTAGTGTAAAAACGTTTAAAGAAACAACTTTAACCTTGCACCTGCGAACCTGAAAAAAGTAAATAAGTTATACTGGACTCACCAATCCAGGCCCAAACTTAAATAACAATAAACAAATAAACCTGAAAATCTGAAATTTAAATTTAACAAAAGGAAACCAATAAATAAGCCTGACACCTGGAAACAAAACACAACAGCAGCTTGTGAGCTGTTGATAAACTATTGAGCTTATCACGGGTCTTTGTTATAGTTTTTGACTAAACCTAGTTAGAATCAGTTAGAATTAACAAAATAAACTTTAAATATACTGTAACACTAAATTGACTTAAAACTTGAAAACTTTGAAACTTTGAAATTACCGAACACTGGCAAGCCAGGACCAAATCTGATAACCGAAAAACTGGAATGCCCAAATTTCCCGGTTTGTTAGAGAATCTGATGTTACGCGTTTCCATTTTATGGCTTAATATTTCTAGTGAAATTTGACGTTTTATATTTTTTAAAGAAATTTAGAAATTGATGAGCCGAAATATTTTGAATATTACTTCATATTTTAAATAATACTAACACCTTTCCAATGAATATAAATTTAATTTACGAAGTCTTTCCCAGTAGTTGAGTTCTTTGCAGCCATCAATCTTGGCTGTGAAATTTTTTTTAAATTTCTCCGTTTATTAATTTCTTCTTTTATATGGGAACGTCAAGACTGAACAGTATTCAAGTTTTCGTATAATCAGTGTTTTCAGCAGGGGAATCATCTCCATCTCTCTCTCTCTCTCTCTCTCTCTCTCTCGTCCCTCCTTTTGAAAGGTTCCCAGTACCTAACCTACCCTGCAACTCGTTTTTACTTTATCACTATCTGATTTTCTATCTCAAATTTCGTATCGTGGGTCATTATAACCCCTAAATCTATTGCGTTCTTGCTTCTCTGAATTTCATGTCTTGTGACCATTTGTATATTCTGTTCGTGTTCCTCTGTCGGGCCTTCACTTCTCTGCATTACTGATTTTTCTGCCGAGTTTTGTATCGTCTGCAAGGATATTACTATAGTGTTGTCAGTTACCTCATTGTCTGTGTCTGTTAGCATAATAATGAATAAGAGTGAGGCCAATACTATTTCTTGTGGTACTGAGCTGTGTACTTCCGATTCTGATGATGACGTACTTTGGATTTTTATGACCTCCGACGTTCTTTGAAGAAATTGTAGATCCATTTTTCCACTTTGCCTGTATTTCCATAATTGTGTTTCATCTTACGTGTTATCATACCATGATCAGAGTTGTTGAACGCTTTAGCAAAATCCGTGTATGTGACACTAGTTTTCAAGTGCATATTGTTATAGTGCTCTATTAGTTGTGATGGGGATGATCTTTCTGATCGGAATCCGCGCTGGTTCTCACCAAGTCTTTCCAAGAAGTCGCAGATTTTCTCTATTCTTTCAAATATCTTAAGACGGGTTTTTCGCGAGAGAAACTTTAAATGGTCGCTAAGAGCATTTTTATGTAGGAAGGAGGAGGAACCAAGGGTGAATGCCCACAAAAAGCGCCTCCCCCAGTTCAAAATTTATGGCATTTTCAAATTGGTACACGCGTTTTCTGACATTTTTTACTTTTGTCATTTAGCCACTTCTTCCTAGAAGGGCCTCATGTACCCTCTTTCATCCTCATTTATAACTACCAGCATTCCACGACGATATACTAGCCCGGAAAAGGTTCTAAAGGCAGAGTTGACTGGTGAACAGCCAAAGTTCGAGGGTTCCGTTGTCATTCGTGGGAAAGTATTTTTCTGGAGATGGGAACACCCACAAGCTTAATCTCCAACCCTGTTACGTACAGGAAGACGGAGGATATAACACCAATCCCGTGGATCCCCGTACAAGCACCTTTTACGTGAAAATGGTGGTGCACACGTGGAAGTGGCTGAAAAATTAGAAAAGATTGAGTGAAATCCTCTCTCTCGCAAACATAATTCCCAATATTGGTCTGAATAAGGATATATTTGCTTCGCATGAATTTCATTTGTTTTTCCAAATATAAAATTTGTAAAAAGAGTATGAATTTTTTAATCACCTTTCAGGTCAGTCTAACAATACAGTTCCGTTCATATTCCTGTACGTATGTAGTCCGATTATAAAAGTTTGCATAATTTTTTACTTACTCGTTATGCGTTAATGGCCTTCCATTTGTGGTTTCTCAAAATGTAATAAGGAATGGGAAGACGGGGGAATCTAAATTAACTAAAAAATTCCACGTTACAAGCCGAAATTTAACTTAAAAATGATCAGGGAAATGAAACTAAAGTTCCTTTTTAAGTTATATTGTAAATATCACAAAATATTTGAACTTTGAAAAGACAATAGAAAATCCTTTTAATTTTTAAAATTTTTTGCCTACCGCACGTTTACCAAACTCGGAGATAAAATGACAGGGAAAAATAAAATCTATTCAGAATAAAATTTCTAAGTAAACACCGTACAAAATAATATATGAACTAAAATCTACTAAGGAAAAACGTATCGACCGAACGCTTTAGTGCGTATTTAACAAGACACTTTATGAAGACTGTTAAATACAGACGAAGACGCTCGATCGAATGTTTTCTTTTTCCTTAGTGGTTTTTAGCGCACATTGTTTGAAGAGTTTAAGTGACTATTTCGTATATACATATTTTAATGGTACATCCTCTACCATACAAATTAGGTTACATAATTATCGTTCATTAGTTACGGTGTATATACAGAAGAATAATTGAAAATTATCTAACATTTTGGCTATTCATTTTCACCTTTAATCAAACTTTCTTTAAGTTCGTGAATGTCTACGAAACTTATTATTAAAAAAAAAATTTCAAAGATTTTTCTTATTAATTTAAAATTAAGACCAGTCGAGTTCCTGCAGAATCCCTCACCCTCTCAGAGCTCTTAAATAATGTGAAAATACATTTAAACCAAGTTAGGCCACAAGGGCAAGAGGCCTTAAAAATATAAAATGCACCAGACCAAGCCTTATATATATGGTACACACATCCAAAACTGAAATTTTTTTTTTTTTTTAAATAATGAAAGGTGCATTAACAAAGTTTTCTAAGCATTTGAAGTTTGTCAAATGACACTCGAGAAAAGCGTGGCCCCTACTCTACCCATCCTTTCAAAATTAAGGTCTGGAAAACAGATTATTTTCAAGAATAACTTTTCTATATCCAGCAAACTACATCACATTTTTCGCCTTCAAATTCTTAAGTTTTGAAAATTTTTCCCGTAATTCTTTTAATACTTGCCTCACGAACAGTGACAATGATAACACTGGTAAACTTAACGTAACTGTATAATGTTCTAACTAATTTAACATAAGGCAATTTCTTTAGCTAAGGCCATTTCGAGATTTTAACAAATAAATAAATGCTTTTACAAAAGTATAAAACGTCACGGGATCACAAACTCGAAACTTTTCAATTAATAAAAATCTCGAATATTCATTTCCTGCATTTGATGATAACTGATAACCATGAAAATATAACACGAAAGGAAAATACTTCAGATACATTTAACGAATATGTATAAAAACAGCCTTTATAATAATCCGTCTGTTCAAAGAGGCTGATTCATTTGTTATGAAAGGAAACTCCCATTTTCATTCAGAACACTCCACCCAATTTTAATCGAAAAAGAACTTAAAGTGGCGAGTTTAACCTCTGTCTGATTGGAGAGATCGGGGAGAGCGACAGAAAAAACTGGAGAGGTGAAGATGAGATTGGATGAAGAGAGAATAAATAGAAAGGTCAGATTAGACACGTACAAAACTTAGTGATACTGAAGAAATAAGGAAGAGGGAATCCGCAATGATGATGATCAGGACTGGCTCTTTTTGCTCTTCCACCCAAAATTTAAAAAAAAAAAATGAATTGCCATTTCGCTGTTTATTTCACCTAAAATCAAATCGCTAAACGCATTTGAACTATGTATAAATGATAGATTTGCGAAAGCCTGTTAATATTAAACTATCGTAATCTTTTAACAAGAACAAGGCATCTACGAGTACGCACAGTGATAGTTCATGAATATTTAACACTGCGTGGTATTAGAAAAAGAAATAGTGGATTAATGCGTAATAAATCGAGTTCATCCGTTCATCGGCGATGACAGACGGGAATATACAATAAAGTAAAAACGAACAATGAATGCCATTATTAATTATGTATTAAGCCAGTTTCAACGAAGCTTTTTAAAGTTTCTATTTCTAAACAACGAAATTCTATGATAATTAACAAAAATAAAAAGAAACAAGGACTATTTACAAATTACGGCTATGTACAAATTAACTTCGCATTACTGCATAAACGAACACGCCACACTTCCACGTCTATATCATAGAGCTATATAAAATGTTTAATCAATCATATAATATTTATCACTAAATTTTGAACTCTATAAATAAAATTCAACATGCTAAATTAAAAGAAACTTTCTCCACTATCTGTTACAAGTGTGTGTATATATATATATATATATATACGCAAAAGAAAATAGACCTCTAATAGCCTATAGTCATCAAAAGAACACTATAAAATCACTGCATTTGAGGTCTCAATCCAGGTTGTGTCATAATAGGGTACGTGACCAAGTGACCGGACGCACCACTCATTGACATTGCTTGAGCTATGCTCGAAGCTGACCCTGGAGGGGGTGGGGCTATAGAAGGTGCCATCGAGGGTGCCATAGAAGGGGCCATGGACGTAGCTGGTGCCATCGTGTTCAGATTGACTGTCGAAAGGCTGACCGCATTCAATGCCGTTGCCTGCGCGAGGGATACTTGGACGCCCCCAACAGAACCTAAAACGGCAGTTGGGGGTGGTGCAACCCCTATTTGGGTTGGGGGAGCGAGAGACTGTGGAGGGGCTTGCGCTTGTTGAGGCCGTGGGGGCATCGCCACCACAGAACCCACTGAGCATTCAGAGGTGATGGAAAGTGGGTGGGACACTTGCGCAGCAGTTAAGGGTCGAACGCTGGTCGCGACTGGGATTGTTGAGGCCAGACTTACGGTTGGTACAGTCACTGTAGTTACGGTACCTCCACCCTTTGTCATTCCTAAAGTTGTAATCTGAAAAGCATATTCGAGTTTAATCATATAGGGAATAATAATAATAATAATAATAATAATAATAATAATAATAATATAATAATATAATAATAATAACAACAACAACAACAACAACAACTTCCCGTGGCTTGGTTGGTCAGAGACTAGAGTTAGGCAACAGAAGGCTTGGATTCGACTCCCACCGCGACCACCCAAGAACTGTAGGGTGGTTAGGGCTTCAGAAATTCTTAGTTTTTGCTGCCTCCTATCTAACTACTCATGTCTTATCGAAGTCCCGGAAAAGATTTTTTACCAATTAAATTTCCTGTCCGTTGATATCCATTATGAATTCCACATAAATTCCTTCCAATTATAGATGGCTACATCGTAGCCAATGTCGTAACACCGCTTCGCGTTGACCAACGAAGTTAAGCGACATTGGGTCGGATAGTAGTAGTAGTTGGATGGGATACTATCCTCCGCGTCCAGACCATGTAGCGACCCCTTGTTCATATCCCAGGTAAAGATGTAGGTTCCCTCCGTCATATGACCTTAGATGTTGCGAAGAAGGTTAAACCATCCCATCTTACATTATTTTCCAATCAGAGAACTTATCAAACCTGCACTTACGATATTTGTCTTTCCAAAGCTAACTTCTCCCAAAAGAGTAAGGACTCATACTTAATTAAATATATTTTGCTTGACAAATATGACTGACAACTAGACTGTAGAAGGGTTAACATAAACAGGTTATCGAGTTTCCTGAATTAGAGCTGGCTTCTTTTTTATATTTGCATGATGTGGTTACTTGGACGATGTATATTTAGTAACTGCTTTGTTTCCTTTCAACACAGTGAGCTTTCCTGAAGAAAAACTAGCTTTAAAGAGGATCCAACGTCTCGAAGGCCCAGGTTTGACAAATTCTATAAGTGGAAGAAATTCACACAGGTCTAATTGATATCAATTGACAGGAAATGTAAAAACAAAAATGTCGCCTCCTATATTTGTGACCGTAACCTTTGGTGAAAGAACTTAAATTTGAATACTTAAAATTATAAATGCATCAACACAGGTAAGACCGTTAACTAACAAATATTCGAAAACAAAAGTCACTCGTTAATTACGAAACTAAAAATAAAGCTTTTAAAACCCACTCTTCACTTCACCCGCTTCACAGAGCGTCCCTCTCAACAGTCACTCCATGTTTCGCGTAGGACGGCTATGGTGCACCTGAACTCTGATCGGGGCAGAGAAAACCTTGTGACTTTCAATGCCTCAAAAACTCAGTTCCTTCATCTGTCTACTCATCACAATCTTTCACGCGACTCAATCCTTCCTCTTCTCTTAACATTCTTGGTGTTTCCTTTTCTCGTGTGATCTTTCCTGGAAAAATCACATGATCACATACACTTTCCAAAACAGCTTCCAAGAGGTTAGGTGTGCTGTACCGCCGCCTCCGCAATTTCTTCACCCCAACTAAGTTGCTGTCATGTGTCACGTTTCTCATGTGTGGAGTAGCTGAACCCACAGAACTCTATTTGACCGGGTGAAATCAAAGCCTTTTCATCTCGTCAGTTCCCCGCCTCTTACCGACTGCCTTCAATCCCTTTCTCTTCTCCACAATGTTGCCTCACTCTCTCTCTCTCTCTCTCTCTCCTCTCTCTCTCTACTATCGCTATCAAAACGAACATTGCTCTTCTGACCTCTCTAACTGCATGCCGCCTGCTTTAAGGAGAGCACGCAGTACTAGACTTTCGACAATCTCATTTCTTTTCTGTACAACTCTCTAACTCAAGGGTTAATCGGTATTTTCAATCTTTCATCTACTTAACCAGTTAACTCTGGAGCAATCTTCCTCAATCCATCTTTGCTCCTGTCTATGACCTCCCATTTTTCAAACGCAGAGTGCCTAAGCATCTCGAAAATCCTGGACCTTCATTTTGGCTCTCCTCTTCCTCTATGGAGGTGGTGTTTTTGTGGGCAATTTCTCTTGGCCTCTCCTTCCTACAGTAAAAAATTTTTATTTCATCCATTCACTTTGTTAGTAAGCAACTGAAAACTGGTGACATTTTGGTCCCGAGCGAATCGGTTAGTTGTAAGTGTTTTGGTTCGGAGACGTATTCAATAAAGAGACCAAAACAATGAGTTGTCAAAAATGAGCTACCAAATAAACAGTTTTGTAAAAGGAAGCAGAAATAACTTGAGGAAAATCACTTAAAAAAAAAAAAAAAAAATTTAATGACTGAAGAGAACTTCAGCCTGAGTTATTGACTGCTGGATACTAAAAATTCCCTTTTAATACTAAACTACTACTTTAAGGATGAATCGAGTAAATTGAGAAATTAAAGTTATGTCTAAATTAAGTTAGATGGTAATTCTCTAACACTGTCGAAAAAATAATTATTGTATAACCAACCAAATTATTCATAAACCAATTTTTTCCTGAAAATAGACTGAAATTAAATAAAAGTAATGGGTTAACCCAAAAATTAAAGGTAGTGGCCTAGAAAATTTTAGAATGCCCATGCCTTCTATGAGGCATAAAGCTATTGTATCCATTTAAGACAATCACTTCCACAAACGCAGCTTCGAGTTAATATAGCTATACTTGTTGAGTGTTGACTTGTGAGATAAGTTTAGAACTGGCATCAGACCTAGTCCTGTTACAAGATGAAACTTTACAGAATTTGTAAACTTTAAAGTATCATTTGTCATAGTCCTCTTGTTAGGCTAAGTGTGCACAGAAAACTAATACCCACTGAATAAAAACCCAATAATTATCATGGCAAGAAAAAGTGAACACTTACATGTCTGTGACAATTCCTTTCTAAAATTAAAATTATCTAATAATAATAATAATAGGCCTGCGATGGTTTTGTTGTCCGAAATATTTTATCATTTATACAGTAATTTTTGCACAATGACTCCGAAAATAATATCCATTTTTCGCCATCACGTACAGATTTTTCACAAAATGTCATATTACATGTAAGTAATTTTCATTAAATTCTGATTAAAAACCACTGCCTATAAATCCTTATAAATGCATATCAGGGAAGGTGGGACATCAGCATGATGGCTGATTACTGCTGGATGTTGAAACGGGATACTCCAGAATTATTACATGAAAGAAAAGGAACAGCGCGTATATTCGAGACTAAAAGGCATAGATCTCGCAAGAACACTCAGGACAAATAAAGATGAATATGTAATTGACGTCAATAGTCTTCTTTCTTTTTAAAGTTGTTTGCATTTGTAATTAGTATAACAAAGCGAAATAGGTACCTAATGTAAATCGAAATAAATAATTTGTTGTTTTTTCCCTTCCAGTTTGCAGAAAATCCTTACGCGATAGAAAAAAATGGACACCTTATTCGAAATCAGCGTAGTTGAATTATATTTTTTTTTTTTTTTTGTATTGGGGCGTTTACCGCCATTTCCCGCTATATGGTAGCGGATATCATGGCGAGGCGGAATACGAGAAAGAGAAACGGAGACGGAGAAAAGGCACTAGAAAAGGGAGAACAGCGGACTACAGGTGAGAAGCCACCTAAAGCTCAGATAGGATGCGAGATTGGGAGAGGAAGAGGAAAAGACGGTCAAGCGAGAAGAGAGGGCTCTCAGCGAGCATAAGGCGTAAACGTTCGGGGAGGGGGAAATCAGAAAGGAACGGAAAAGCGCGACGACGTACTGACGACAGGGTGGGGCATTCCACAAGGATGTGAGAGACGGTGAGGGGCGACTGGCAGGAGGCGCAACGAGGAGCCTCCTGCCGGAACATAAGATAGCCGTGCGTGAGGCGCGTATGGCCGATGCGAAGCCGCGCAAGGACGACCTCTTTGTGTCTGGAGCGGTGGAAAGAGGACACCCAATATGACAGACGGGGGCGGATGGACCAGAGTTTATTTCCGGTGGCATCGTCCCAGGACTGTTGCCACATGCGATCGTAAAAGGAACGAAAGACCTGCACATAGTCTGAGAAGGGGAGCGGGCGGGGGAGGGGAGGCAGCGAGGCGGCGGACCGGGCTAAGCGGTCCGCCGCCTCATTACCGGAAACACCAACATGGGCGGGAACCCAGCAGAAGGTGACCCGGATCCGGTGAATGGTGTGCAGGACATGGTACTCCTGTTGAATAAGGCGTACGAGGGGGTTCGGGGAATCATAGCGCTCGAGCGCCTGAAGGGCGCTCAGCGAGTCCGAAAAAATGGTACAGGAGGACCGCGAACAACCCGATACCAGACGGAGGGCTTCCAGAAGGGCAAAGAGCTCCGCGGAAAAGATGGAGGCCTGAACCGGCAGGGGGATACCCCGGGAGGTAGGTGACAATGACGGAGAGAAGACGGCGGCCGCGACACCTGCAGGGGAGCGCGAGCCGTCGGTGTAGACGGGAACGTCGTCCGAATGGACGGGAAGATGGGCCAGAAAAGAAGACCGGAGGACGGCAGGAAGAGACTCCTTACGCAGGCCACGGAGCGCCTGGCAACGGCAGATAGGGGTGGTCCGCCAGGGGGGCGACAGATCGAAGGAGAACGGCAGAATAGAGGGTGGGGGGATCCCCAGGGACGAGAAAATCTCGGCCAGAGAGGCAGCGAAATGCCACGTGTCAGGCCGGGGTAGCGCCTGGGAGATCGCGGAGAAGAGTAGGGACTTGGGAGGCGGCAGATGCGAAGGTAACACTTCGCCATGAGAAGGCCCCGGCGAAGAGGCAGGGGGGGGTGTCCACAGTCCACCTGAAGACTAGCGACAGGGGACGAGCGGAAGGCACCCGACGCCAGGCGAAGGCCACGGTGGAGAAGAGGATCCAGCATACGGAGTGCCGGAGAGGAGGCGGAACTGTAGACCACACAGCCGTAGTCGACACGGGATTGCACCAGGGAGGTGTACAGGCGCAGCAGAGTACGCCTGTCCGCCCCCCCAGGTCGTGTGGGACAGATGACCCAAAAGGGAGAGGGTGCGGCGAGATGTTTGCCGCAACCGCCTAAGGTGTGGAACCCAACCGAAAAATCCGTCGAGGGTCATACCCAGGAATCTAACGGATGGGACGAGGGGAAGAGGAGTGCCGGCAAGGGTAAGAGCGAAGGTATGCGACAGACGGAGGCGCCGAGGACGGAAAAGCATACTGGAAGACTTAGAGGGTGAGAAAGCATAGCCAACCGAGGACGCCCAGCGAACCACCGCATTGATGGCTAGCTGGAGCCGACGTTCAGCCAAAGACGGGAGGCGGCCAGAGCAATAGATAGCCAGGTCATCGGCATAGAGGGAGCTACGAACGGATGTAGGCAGGACCGTAGCGACTGTGTTCATCACGAGTGAGAAACACAAGACGCTAAGGACACTACCCTGAGGGACACCCTCCTCCAACGGAAACGGTCAGAGAGGGCAGAACCGATGCGGACGCGGAAAGAACGGGCGGACAAGAAGTTATAAATAAAGGAAGGGAGAAAGCCTACGAAACCCAGGGAGCGTAAGCAGTCGAAGACCGCGCTCCGCCGGGTAGTATCGTAGGCCTTCTGGAGGTCGAAAAAGACGGCGAGTACAAATTGACGCCGGGAGAAAGCCTCCTGCACGTCATGGCTAAGGAGAAGGAGGGGGATGGGGACGACGATGGACTCACGCCATCGGTCCGGAAATGAACCCTCCAACCAAATCCGGTTATAGAGGTCCAGTAGAAAGCTGAGAGCAGAGGGGTGGAGATGCCGTAAAAGGTCATAGGGGATATTATCGGGGCCGGGGGCGGAGGAGCGTCGGGGGCGGAGGGCCTCCCGAAGCTCTGTCATGTGGAAGAGGTGATTATAGGGGTCATTCCTATGAGGTGGAAATTCCGGTGGGTCGCGGCGGGAGTGGGGGGAATCGGAACTGGAGATGGCTGCAAAGTGCGCCGCGAGTGCGTTCGCGACGGCCTCCGGATCGGACACGAACTCGTCGTCCCCGACCCGAAGCACCGGGGGTCGAGGGGGGACACGGGTCCCCTCAAAGCTACGCACCTTGCGCCAAACAGTCAAGGGGGCAGTCGAGGAGGAGATCCCGGACACGTAACTCCGCCAGGAGGTACGCCGGGCCAGTTTCAGGACCCGACGGGCCACTGCCTTCAGGCGCTGAAATTCTATCTTGTGCTCCAGCTGGCGGGTCCGGTAGAAGCGGCGGCCGGCACGGCGCCGCTCCTGAACGGCATGGGAGCACTCTGGGGTCCACCATGGGACGCTTCGCGGTCTGGGGGAGCCAGAGGTACGGGGGATGCAACTGGCGGCAGCCGAGAGGATCTTACTCTCGAGGAAGGCGAGGGCCTCATTGACGGAGGGAAAGGCAGGAATTGATGGCGAGATCGCCGTGCCCCTCGCGTATGAGGCCCAGTCTGCTCGGGCGAACAGAGGTGGGGGGGAGGAGACGGGTCGGGGTAAGACACACTGGGAAATGGTCACTGCCGGAAGAATCCGGCAGGACCTCCCAGGTGAACTCCGTCACGATTTCGAGGGAAACCAGGGAAAGGTCGATACAGGTGAAACTGTCATGGGCCGAGTGAAGGCAGGTTGGGGAGCCATCGTTCAGAAAGGTGAACTCGAGCTCGTCCATAAGGGAGAGAAGGGTCCCGGAGAGAAAGGTGGAGCAAACGTCCCCCCAGGCCGGGTCCCGACTGTTGAAGTCCCCGAGAATCAGAAAAGGGCGGGGAAGCTGGAGAATTAGGTCACGGAGAGAATCGGGTGGAGGGCGTACGTTAGGGGAGAGGTAAAGAGAGCAGACCGTGAGCTGGCGCCCCAAGAAAAGGCGCACGGCCACAGCTTGCAGGACTGTACGGAGCGGGAGGGGGCGGAAAGGGACGGAGCGGTGCACGAAGACCGCGGCGCCCCCCCTCCCCGCCCCATCGAGAGGCGGGGAAGGGAGCCCGCAGTAACCGGACACTCGAGGGAGGGAACGGGATCCCAGAATCGTCTCCTGAAGGCAGAAACACGCCGGACACCTGGAGGCCAGGAGAGAGGAGAGACTCTCGAGGCCTACCAGGAGCCCGCGGATGTTCCACTGCAGGAGCGAGGTATAGGGAGGGGTAGGAAGGTCAGCGTAAAGGATGATTATGGTGTGGGTGGGCCGATCGGGCGGCCCGAGATTAAAGAGGGAATCGGAAAGCCCCGGAGTTCAGTGAGGGACGCCGAACGAGGGCGAAGGCGAGGGTCACCCGACGAGGGGGCGATGTGGAACCAGACGCCGGCAAGTCCTCCAGAGGAGGAGTCTCCCGGACGTCCGGGGGAGAGCGATGCAGAGAAGGGGATGTGAGAGGTATCCAGAATGCCCCTCACTTCACCGGAGGTGCGGGGGAGGCAGGACTACGAGGGGGAGTGGAAAATAATACCTCACCCAGAGGCATTGGCAGGTCGAGGAGAGAGATGGGGCGGGTCAAACGCGGGGGCGTGCACGTCCCACCCACGCCGACCAGGCGGGCGAGTTCCCCCTCCAGTGGGTCCATCGACCGGGCCGGAGAGGGGTGTATCTCAGCCCCACCACGAGGGCCGACGGGGACCCCAGGGGGGAGCGTGCATAACGGTTGCGCAGTGGGGACGGTGAGGACACCGGGGCGGTAGGGCGAAGGGGGCGTTTGTGTTTAGGAGAGGAAGGTGATGCGAGGCTTATGGCGTCGAACCTTTCGGGGTCACCACTGGCGCGGCGCTTGCGGCCCCTATCCCTCCGTCGTGCGGCCCGCGTGGGTGACGGCGGGTCACGATCCGGAATGGGGGTGGCCGAAGGCGCCGGTGGAGAGGGCGTAGAAGGGGCAGGGGGGGTTGCCGACGAAGCATCGGCGTTCGCGGAGGGAGCACGTGGGGACGCGCTGGTAGTACGGGGAGCCGCGGTAGGAGTCCGCTGGGCGGCAGAGGATGGACTGGGAGTAGCGGACACGGCGGGTGGAGGCGCGTTGGGAACCGCCGGTGAGGACGGGGTCCGGGAACGGAGAGCCTCGGCGTACGAGGCACCACGCCGGGCCTCGCCGCCACGCAACCGCTCCCGCGCCTCCCGAGCGCTGAGAAACTCTGATGAACAGAGGGCCCGAACCTCCCTTTCAAAGAGGAAGGACGGGCAAGAGCGGGATGAAGCAGGGTGTGGTCCATGGCAGTTGGTGCAGGAAGGCGGAGCAGTACAGGGCAAGGGGTGGGGAGGGCCGCCGCAGCGGACACACAACGGGGCCGGCTGACGGCAGGAGCTGCTCACGTGGCCAAACCTATTACACTGAAAACAGCGCGTAGGATCTGGCACGTATGGTCGTACTGAGAATTCGCACGCTCGTCTCTCACCAAAGCCCCAGAATACCGAAACGGGGGGCACCAGTGAGTCGAAAGTGAGGAGCAGGCGAGGAGAAGGGGCAGTTGGGGACCGCGATCTGTCGGGAAAGCGGTACACCCTCACAACACCCTGGGAGGCGAGGTCAATCTGGAGGTCTTCCACCGGGATGGGTAGAAGACGAGCAGCGTAAATTGTGCCCTGGCACTGATTGAGGCGGGGGTGGGGAGTCACCGTGATCCCGCAGCCCAGGACATCGGGGATAGCGAGCAGAGAGGAGGTTTCGGCAGAGGAACGCGACCTTATCAAAATGGAGCCATCCCTCTGAGGCCGAAGGTCAAAACGCGCCGTCCCCGTCTTCCCATGGATCGCTCGAAAGAGACGTTCGTGGTTAGTGGGGAGGGGCTTGGAGGAGGAGGGGCGGAGGACGAGGAACTTGTCCATCGTCCTAAGGCCGAGTGAAGCCGTCTGGCCAAACACCACCGGAACTTCGAGGGGGCGATAAGACGAGAAAGGCGGACGGCGACGTCGGGTCCCACGTCCCCCAGGGGCCGAGGGGGCCGGGGGCGATGAGGCCCGACCGGAGTGGGAGGCGACCGGGGCCGCGGGCCTCCCACCTGAGGGCGAAAAAGCAGGTGGGTCCCTATCGGGACGTGAAATATGGGGGGGATCCAGGGGTCGGGGGGTCCACTGCAGGTCCATCCGCTACTGGCGGGGGTCGGGCAGCGGCGCCACGAGCCTGGGGAAGAGAGGGAGAGGAGGCGTCGGCAAGAAGAGCAGACGGGGTGGGCGAGGGCTGCCGACTGCCCTTACCAGACCCACGGTCCAAAGAGGTAGTCAGAGGGAGGTCAGATGCACAAGCCGGGTCGTCAACGAGGTCCATTAGAGTTGTAAGTGTTTCCATAGAAAATGTTTATTGTAGTTTCGCGCCCGGGGCCGCGGGGAACCGATTACCCGGGGCCCAAGGGGACCAAGCGCACGCCGGCGGGGGGTGGGTGCCTCGTCCCATGCAGGTACCCCCGTTTCAAAAGGGGCCCTTGCAGCGTCGAGAGTTCTCCCCCGCCGGCAGCAAAGACCAAGGCCCCCAGGGTCCCAGGCCTGGGCACCCTACCAGCCAACTTAGTCCGGCCCCGGCCATGGGGGCGAGACCCCCAGCGACCAGCCCCGGCAGCCCACGGGGCGCGCGAAGTGAACAGAGAAAGCAGAAAAAACAGAGGGGGCAAGGAAGGGGGTAAAGAGGGGAAGACAGGAAAGAGGGGGCTGTAGGATAGCAGGGTATGCTAAAAGTCCACTTCGCAACCGGGCGGGGACCCGGCAGGGCCCCCAGCCGCGGCTGACCCCCCTCGCCACATGTAGGCAGGAGCCCGCGGGCGATCCACCCCAGAAAGACCGCCCGCGGGGAGGGGGAGTTGAATTATATAAGATCAGTTATTAGTAAGAAAACAACTCTTACAAAGTTCTCATTCGCAAGCCTGTGTAATCGCATAAAATCTGCATAAAATCATTTAACGAAAAAGAAAATTTAAATACACCTTATCTAAGGATGAATCACTGGGCATTAACAACCTGAAAACAAAGTTCAGTAATCGTTTCATACAGCTACAATAGCTTCTACATCCATGTTCTCCATACAAAATTCGCACGCGAAATGGCAAGAACTGCTTTGCTTCTTTTGTCTTGTCTTTGTGTGTATATACCGTCCACTGAAAACAATGTATTCGGCACACTCTTTGTTCTTTGTCTTGTAGTGCCTTTCTGTATGCACGGGGCCTTAATCATGTAAGCAACTGATAATAGACGAAAGGAGGCACTGTGCATTGGCATATAATCAGCAAATAATTCCAATTGAGATTAATTTCACGTGTCATCCCTAATAACGTACGCTATCTAAGAACCCATTTCCTATTCTCCATGGGGTGAGCACAATGCTTGAACTCGGGACCAAAAACACTACATATACAAGGATATAACAACAAGGATCATCATCATCGGAAATAAAGTACCACTTCAACATCAAGGATCTACCGTTTCTTTTCACTTACATATTCCACCAACCACTTCCCTTCTTCCGTTTGTTACTCTTATACCAATTTAAGTTTATTCTCGCATTTACTAACTACATGCTTCCATCTTGTATGTGATCTTCCTCTACTTCTCACACCTAAACACTCATACAATACACCTTTTAATAATTCTATCATTATTCATTCTTTCCACATGACTATAACATAATTTCCTGTATTCTATCTTCAATGACTTCTCCATTCCACCACTTTTCGAAACATTATTATTTCTCATAGTCAATCTTTTTTACACCAACCATACATATCAAATTATTCAACTCTATTGTTCTCGTTTTTGATAGTGAAATAAAATGCTAAATGAGCGTCTTGTATCCATGACTTTCCTTCTCTCTAAATGACAAGAACCTTTTATTTATAAACATTCATTTTCTACAAGATTTCTCCTTTCACACGCGTCAATAAAACCTGTCACTGCTCTCCTTAATTCATCCAGGAGCACCACATCAGCATACATCACGTACGACACATTCAACAGTTCTGTATTAATAGTGAACCAGTCACTAAATTCTCCTTTAACTCTCATACAACACTACTAACCACATAAAAAGCTATTGCATTAAACAACTTGCCAGTGACACCATACATTTTAAGCATTTGCTACAAAGCAGATATATTCACTTTCTTCTTCAACTGTCTCACTGCAAACACCTGATCAATACATCATCATCCTTCTCCAAAGCTGCCTTTTTCATCTCCAACTGAAAGATCTGCAATCTTTTTATTTTCTATCAACACACTTCCAGCTGTACTTAAAAGACTTGTACTCCTATACTTTTTACATTCACTTTTATCACCTTTATATTTATACAGCGGTACTAGTACTGCTTCTGTTAATCACAAGTGTTAATCACAATAAACACACACACTCCCACGCTTTGAGAGATTTTCCACTGCCAATCAAACACCATTCTACCTCTGCATTTAATCATTCAATACATACCATACTCCACGAATTCCTACTGATTTTCCTTTCTTTAGCTCGCATACTACTCATTTAATTTAATCAATAGCATTCACATTTTCTTCCCACTCACATACCTCACCTACCACCTCACTAGCCAACACAAGTTGCTCAGTGCGTAAGATTGTTTCCCTATGAGTGAAGTGAAAAAGGCTGTGGTGGGGATTTTAACTCCCAACAGAGTATAAGGTAACTTATGGGAATAGCTTTTACCCTCATAGTGATCAAAACCAAGAGTCAAAAGCTTGAGGCCAACTTGAAAATGTAGAAAATAGGCACTATTTTGCAGTTTTTGGAGTTTTAAATGTTATAAAATTAAAGTTTCATTCTATATATAATTCAACTATTTTGATATGATGTTTCATTTTCATTAATTTATTTTTCATTTTTTTCAAAAATATCAGGACTTGAAATATTCTTACATTTACAGCTCAGACAAATGCAATCATAATTTGATTTAATAATAAATTGAGAAAAGATGATGAAAAGAAGCCAGGATTTCAATATCTTTGTTCTGCTATGAAAACAGTTTGGTAGTCCGAAAAGGACCTGGAATATTATCAAAACCTCATCATGTCTATGCCGAATAGGATTAAAACAATCGCTGATGCCAAGAGAAGGCTTACTAAATATTAAAGAGCGCCTATACCCATTCGGTCGACGAGATATAAAATCAACTCTATAAAAACTAACAACCTAACCTAATGTAACCTAACTTAATCTAAGCCAAAATAACATCGATTTTATGGTACGTCGATTAGATGTAGTTAGCGTGATTAAATCCAGTAAAAATCTACTTCCTTAAAATTCTGATTCTAAACATTTGTCCAGAACTGCATTTTACTCTTAAGCACCACAGCAAACATGTAGAAACAAATATTCCTAAAATTTGACAAGAATCTTAAATTGCAAAAAACGTGTCATTTTCAATTTTTAAAATAATTTGCAGGATAGTTACGCCCTGTATAAACTTCAAAACGCTAAAAAATCCAGAATGGTATATTACATACTTGATGCACTTTACGACAATAACAACACTAAAATGTAGCAAATACCTCGCTTCAACCTTTGGTCAGTTTACAAAAACTTTACTCACTTTTTCAAGAAGGAAATCATTCGTAGCTCTGAGGTCTGAATTTTCCTTCTTTAGTACCACGATCTCTTTCTTCAGTGTCTCCAACTGTTTCCTTAGGAGGAGGATCTCTTCCAGCCCTCTTCTGTCCCTCTCCCTATCCAGTTCTCTATCTCTATCTCTATAATCTCGAAAACACATCTCTCTGGGCAGCATTTCTCCCCTCCCAATGTCCTCCATTATTCTCATAAAATCCCTATCACAAGCATCTCGGATGAAATCAGAAGGTTGCAGGATGGGTTCAAATCTTTGACGTTTGGCATCAGGAGGCATCCCTCCGTTTTCCATAGGGGGTGGACCTTCAAAATTGTTGGAAGGATGTGAATCTGATTCCGACCCCATACGGGAGCCATAAACCTCGTGTTTATATTCCGCTTTCGTTAGATGTCGAAACCGGCATTTACCTCCTCTCTTGCGCAAACACTCTCCCATTAAAAAGTCCTGAAATAAAAATGGTTTTTTATTATGCAACTTGCACTTAAAAATCTTCTGACACTTAGGATGACTAACAAAAACAAAAGCTAAGCCGATCTGAACTAAAGGAGTAAGGAAATATGTCCAGCCATCCATAGGCCTGTTCCATAAATATGTGCCTTGAAGATACAAAGAATGTACTTTAAACTTAATTTTGCCACTCTTTCAGCAAAGACTATGCTCTCACTACGATTTCATAAAATAATCCATCCCGTTTAGGACAGAAAAGAAAGCAATACTGAATCCACATTAATACCACATCTACGAAGAATCATATGAGCCTTATGACCTATATTGAGATGATTCCCATATTATACAAACAAACGCGCGTGTTCGGAGAGAAGGGTGAGAGAAAAAAAAAGCAAGATTTCTTCCCTTTTCCCAACTTCTCCATGTTCATTAATGTAATGAGTTTGTTTACCCTCCTTTTCAACATTTAAGGTTATATGATGGATGGGACCTACAGCTTTATGTGGAATCCGAACCAGGGGTCACTACATAGTCTGGATGCAGAGGACAGTCTTCCAACCAACTACTATCTGACCCAATGTCTCTTAACTTTGTTGATTAACAGGAAGAGGTGTTACGACATTGGCTACGAAGGAGCACTCCATGCTGATAAGGGAAGGTTCTGAAATTAGCTAAGGTGGAAAAGTCACACTGCAATAAGATGGCTACTTCTGAAGGAAAATTTATAGCAAAGTGCATACATGTGAAATATTAAATTTTGACTGAGAAGTTGCATTCACCTCCAAACCAAAACAAAATTAACATAAAACCAGTTTATTTAACACCTTATCTAATCTATATTTAAAACTATTATGGATGCAATTACTACTCTAGGATGTAACTGTTTTTATGTGAACAATTTTGTGTGGAAAACAATTACTGCAGATAATTCTTCTGTATCATCTTGGTTCTAGGGAGCCAGAAGTGGGGGCATTTATGGTCCCCTCCCTAGAGGACTCAGAGGCTCTTAAAAATGTCATTTTGTGGTTTCATTTTTTTTTATTTTGAAAAGATTGTGTAGTGTGTAAGATGCATGTATGTGTCGTGAGGAATAGAAGAAGTGTGTTTGAGAGCATGCTGGCCTGCTCATAGGGTAGATATGAGAGAAATATCAGATGAGGATGGTGACAGAAGAAATGGGAGTTCTAGCACTCTTTGTCCCCTACTTAACATCCCCCTCAGAGTATTCCCTGGTCGATTGGTGCCTACAATCACCTCCTATAGCTATAAACGAATTATCTGACTTGGATAACTTCATGTTGTCCATGCATAACAACTTTTCTGGAATATTTCCTCATGCTGAATTGTCCAGAAATGGGGTGACAAAATTTTGGAAGGGCAGCATCATTAAAAATTTCTACACTTGGAAATCTAGGAGCCTGATCTATGCAATCTAACAAATGCGACAAAAAACTACCACATTTACTGACTTTACATATGGGGGCTTCTCCATTTTGAGTAGTATCTAATATCTGGCCTTTGATTGTAGCCTGTTCCAAAATGTGAGGAAGAATATGCCCAGTGCTTAAGTAATATTCTTCTTCTCCCACTGTGCAATGTATAAACCTGAAAATAATTTGTGAATAAGTGAATTATAATTTTTCCTCCCCCTTAGTTGTGACAGATGCTGAGATGTGGGTTATGAAAATATAGGACCTACCCAATCTGAGACTTAGGAATGTGTAGGGCCTGTAGGCCCTATGGGAAATATGTTTACTAAAAATACAATTAGGTTCAAACCCTAACCAACCTTACCTAATCAGGATCAATGTATCTTTTCTCCAACACTAAAATTATTTTTGAGATTGTTCATAACTCTTTTAATATTCCAAGGTACCAAAAGTGCCACCTCACAAAAGAAAAATTATCCTACTACATCTGTGAATTATCACACACTCAGCCTCCTTGTGCCCAGTTGCTTATGAACACACACATGCACATCTTTGGGGCAAGAACCCGATTCTATCTTGTGATGATTCATACATGTATGAAATTTCATCAGTTTATGTTGAGCAACTCAAAAGTTATGGCAAAGACACAAAAAAGCTCCATTTGACCTTTGACCACTACTTGTAACCTTGAATTTTGTTGCAAGGATTTGATTCTTGCTAGCAATACATCATCCTATGATCATTCACATATGTGCGAGAAGTTTCATAAATTTTTGTTTAGTTAAGAAATTCTGGCATGGACGTCCATTTAACCTCTTACCTCTTATTTTTGACCTTGATATTTGATGCAACAACCTAATTCTTCTTCATGATACATCTTGTGATGATCTATATGTGTGTGTGTGAAGTTTCTTCAATTTATGTCCAGTCAGTGGACCTTTATTTGTGACCTTAGGCTTGCTCCAAACATACTGTCATGTAATGATACGTATGTGAAGTTTCATCACTATGTAGAGGTTCAAAAGTTATGGAATGGAAAGAGACATCATCTGTTTGTGATTCGTGTGTGTGTGTGTGTGTGTGTGTGTGTGTGTGTGTGTGTGTGTGTGTGTGTGTGTGTGTGTGTGTGTGTGTGTGTGTGTGTGTGTGACTCCAGATTCCTGGGATCTTGGGAGCATTGCTCCAGTAAATTTGACCATGAGAAAAAGTAAATTTGGGTTTGGGTTTTGTTCATCCGCTAGACGTTATGCAATTTTTTTGCATATACGTTCTTGTACAAACCAATTTTTTTAAATTACAAATTTAGTTATTTTAAGTTTAGTTGGTAATTCCATATTTAACAATTATTTTTATTTTTTGTTAAGCTTCAATGTTTTGATAATTAAAATTTTATTAAAACGTATATTTTTTTAATATAAAATTATCAGGATTGGACTATGTTCCATTGATCTCGGCCAGGTTTGATAAATTGGCCAGATAATACTTGTGCAGTTTTAAGTAATCCACCATGACTCTAGAATTGAAAAGTTTAGTTAAGTTTAAACTTACTTTTACTTACTTTAACTTACCTACTTTTACTTACTCTTCCTTACTTTTACTAAGTTTAAAGCACTTACTTTTACTTACTTTCATTGTACTATATTTACTTACTTTTACTCACTTTTACCATACTATATTTACTAACTTTTACTTATTTTGTATTTTTTCAGGTAGTCAATAATCAATAATGGATCCTAATATTGATGAAGTTGGAGAGAAAAGTGAGGGTGTTAAAAGGGGTTACTTTTGTGGTCAATGCAAGAACAAATATTCAAAGAAGCAAAACTGGGAGGAACATTTTAATTCCAAAAAAAATATTTGTTACAATACAAGAGGTCCCAGAGTTTGGGCCCACAGCTTAGATATTGCAGTAAAGAAATACCAGGATGAAGTGCAGCAAAGAGATACAGCAAAGCAGTCATTTAGTTTGTTCACAAAATGTGCTAGTGCTAGACCTCAGAAAAATGAACCAACTTCATCAACTGCTAATCTAGAAAATTAAACTTTTTCACTAGATGTTTCACAGACTGAAGAAAGTGCTTCTCCTCCACCTAAGAAACAAAAGGTAAGTGAGGAATCTGCGCATCAGACTAACAAAACTGCTTTAGAGGAATTTGAAAATTCCCAAATCCAGAAGACATTGAATGCAATTTTGCGCCTAACAAAAGAAACTCACCAAGCTGTTGTGGTTAATAAAGAGAAGAGTCAAAATATGCCTTCAAGTTCAAATGTTGCATCCAAATCTAATAAAGCAAAAAGCAACAAATTTGACATTTCCATAGCCCATTTAAGCAAGTGTAAATCAATACAAGAAATCCTGAACAATGATTTGATCAAATCTACATTCAAATTGGTGGAAAAGAAGGATCTAGGGCATGCTGATGATTCATTTTCAGTACCAAGTGATATAATGGAAAACATTGCAAATAGTGACACTAATATGCCTGATGTAGATATAGCTGTTGAGGATGAAGATGATCTACAGATCTACAGAAGCTAAGGCTAACAAAGACCCTAAGATCCACTCTAAGGCTAGCCCGAGAGAAAGGAGAGAGTAGGGGGTTAAGAGAAGAGAGGAGAATAAGGGGTTAAGTAAGGAGCAACACCTATCATTCGTGGGTTAACATTCATTCAGAAAAAGAGGAAAAAGTCTCACCATCATCATCCGCCGGCCACTGCCGACAAGTCAGAAAAATAGTCGGAGAATATAGGAGAGGGGTGAAAGATGAAAAGAAGTAAAATAAGAACGCTTACAAACCATGCAAACACAGTCTTAACTCACTGTCATACCATGCAAACTACAAACATGCAAGAAAAGAGTTAGAGACATGCAAAGTAAGGAGGATAAGAAGAAAAAAAAAAAGTAGGTAAAGTTAAACAAAAAGTGGGTTAGTTTACGCTATGAGCTACATCTACATTCGTGTTAGTCTAATTTTTTTTTTTTTTTTTTTTTTTTTTGCTGGCATCACGCTGGCATGTCACAAGCTGGCATTCATCGTCAACAGACTCATCCTCGAGCACCACCACCAGAGCTCCTGTTGTTAACTTTCTTTTTTAATTTTAAACAACGTTAATATTTTTAAAATGTCTGTCAAGACGGTTCTTAAACACATTAACGCTGGTAGAATGAACGACTGACGCGGGAAGATTATTCCATTTATCAATTACTTTAAACGTAAAGAAGTTTTTAGCGATATTAGTAATGAAACGTCTGCCACGCAACTTGAATCCGTTATTGCGAGTATTACTATTATCGAAAGTGAACAATTTGTCAAAATTTACGTTATCGATGTTATTAACGATTTTGAAAACTTCAATAAGCTCCCCCCTTAATCTCCTAGTTTCGAGTGAATACAAGTCTAACACTTTAATCCTATCTTCATAAGGCTTATTGCGCAATGCCGGAATAAGTTTCGTGGCACGACGCTGAACCCTTTCTAACCTATCAATATCCTCACGCAAGTACGGGCACCAAAACTGAACGGCATATTCCAAATGAGGCCTGACTAGGGACTTGTAAAGGGGCAATATAATATCCTTCGATTTAAATTCGAAATTACGCGCTATGAAGCCTAACATCCTATTAGCTTTTGCGCAAGACTCCAGGCACTGGTTCCTAACCTTTAAATCTTTAGTTACGCGTACGCCTAAATCTACTTCCTCGTCAACGCTCGCTAAATCCCTATCATCCATCGTGTACACGTAATTATTGTTGCGAGAACCTATATGCAAAACTTTACATTTATCTACGTTAAATTGCATCTGCCACTTATCCGTCCACTCCATAATCCTATCTACATCGTCTTGGATCCTATTTCTATCGTCCTCGTTAACAACCTTACCGCCTATTTTAGTATCGTCCGCGAATTTTGACACGTTACTAATCAATCCTACATCTATGTCGTTAATGTAAATTACGAATAACAATGGGCCTAACACTGAACCCTGTGGGACACCACTACCTACCTCTAACCACCCCGATTCACTACCATTAACTACGACCCTCTGCCTCCTAGCACGAAGCCATTCTTCTAACCAGTTAGCTACCTGACCGCGGATACCGTGCGCTTTAACCTTCGCAATTAGTCTCCTATGCGGAACTGTATCGAACGCCTTTTTAAAATCTAAATAAATAACGTCAGCTGCCCTATGCCTATCGTATTCGCGCACTATTTCGTTATAAAATTCTAACAAATTTGTTAAACAAGACCTATGGCGTCGAAACCCGTGCTGACTACTATTAATCAAACCCCTACTTTCTAAGTGATCGATAATACGATCCCTAACTACGGATTCCAAAAGTTTACCGACAATTGACGTTAAGCTAATGGGCCTATAATTGCTAGCTACCGCGCGGTCGCCTTTTTTAAAAATAGGCGTGACGTTAGCTAATTTGAAGTCTTCAGGAATAATCCCCGTTTCGAGTGACTGATTAAAAATCTTCGCTAAGGGGCCTACGATAACGTCTTTCAAATCTTTCAAATGTCTAGGATAAAAAGCGTCAGGGCCTGGAGCCTTGCTAACTTTTAGCCTATCGATATAATGCGCAATCTCAGCCTCGTAAACAGTTATTTCATCTAAAATAGTCTCGCTACTAAATGGAACGATATCGTCAACGTCGGGGACATTATTTACGTCCTCTAGGGTAAAAACTGTCGCAAAAAAGTTATTGAAAATACCCGCCATCGCCTGAGCGTCAGAAGCCAAAGCGCCATTTACATCCAATAGAGGGCCTATGTTATCCTTTACCGGCTTACGATTATTTACGTATTCAAAAAACTTTTTTGGATTATGTTTACTATCCGCAGCTATAACTATCTCTAAATTACGCTTGGCATTCCTAATCAAGAAGATATTGATGATGCTTCTGATGATAAAATGTTTACATTATATTGCATAGCTTGCACAGACCCCAAAGCATGTGCTTCAGACAAACATTCTAACATAAAAGGTTACTTCAATGTTAAAGATTTAACCTATGTATGCAAACAAGGAGAAAATCAAGAGAGATGGTTTAGAAATCTGAAAACCCACCTGAAGAGACATTTAATTAAACTTCAGCATCATCAAAGCTGCTGTTTATGAAGTGATGAAAAACATCTTCTCGGAACACTACTAACGCATAGAAGACTTATGTGGCAACATCTTATACTACATAATGAAAAACAAACACTGCATGGGCTCTATATCCAGTACTTCTAGCTGTATTACATAGGTCAGGTTGTGAGGTTGGAAATTTGAATCATAGCACACATGCGTGCGAGACAATTTGTGAGCTATTAGATAATCAACTTAAAGAACAAACTGTAAAGTGGTTCTTAGAAACAAACTTCAGTAAACAATAACACGTGACATTGGAACAATTTTGGGATTAAGCATGCTAGTTGTATTAGTTATGAGTGAAGAAGATAAGACTGTAAACTTGCTGGGATAAATTTAGTACGCAGCAAATCAGGAGTTTATTTGGCCAATGAAATTTTTGATGTGTTGAAGTCTCCTAATACTTGAACCTATCTGAAGAAGCAATTAAATCCAAGGTATCTGGAATGGTTGGAGATGGGGCTTTTTGTAAGGACAACGAGCCATTTAAAAACGAAATGAAAAAGTTGTTTGGAGAAATTTCAATTTCGAGGGACTTAATGCATCTTGTGAACAGAGCCCACGTGATGCATGAAGAAAATTTGTAAACTAAGTGAGCTTTTAGACTTTATTCAGAATCACTCTTCAAATCTGAGATCAGGCCTTGACTATACCAATATGGTTCTTGACAATATCATTGGTTTTAAGAGACCAAAACTCAAATCTGATACTCGCATGGTTAATTACGAATTTGATCAATTTGACAGATTTGTGGAAAATTGTGTGTTTTTTGATCATCCACAAGAGAAAGAAATTAGTGCCAAGTTCTATGTATTGATTTCCTATGTAACAAAGATTATGTTGCAAGTAGCTCAAAAAACCACAGTTAGTGCAGAATTTGTAGAAAATATATTTTATAAAGAAGGAGGGAAAACTGTTATGTTAAGAGTGATGGAAACAATTTCCAAATTAGCTAATGGAGGAAATGCAAATGATGTAGTTTCTGAATTTAAGCACGATACCACAGGGCAGCAAAAGGAACTAACAGCTGAGGATTACATCCTAAATGAAGTTTACAAATACATCAAGAAACGTTCTGATTACTACCAGGTTGCTGAAGTTGCTAGACCATCCAGAACCAGATCTGAAAGTAGTTTTACAAAAGACTCAGTGATAAATTGGCTGACAGAATATATAGAACAGCTGTCGAAAGGAATCAGAGAGAGATTAAAGCATTTTGATAAAGATGGATCAACTGCCTGGAGTGAAGCACCAGCTGAAGGGACATTCTCCATTCTTGGTTACATTGTTGAACACAAAGGATCCATTAAGCCATCTCATTTGACTAAGCTGTGCAGAATTGTGAAGGAGGGTCCAGCTCCAGGCACTAGATCTGCTGTAATGATCACACAGAAAGCCATTAATCAGTGGCCAAGCATACATGGCGGTAAATTCACAACAAATGCCTACATGCAAGGTCTAACATCATCCACTGTTGCTGCTGCAATGAATAAATAAACTTAAGGTGAGTTATAAACTGTACATTATTGTATTATTATGTTTAGCTAAAACAATTTGTAATTGGTATGTCATTAATTCAAGAGTTTACTATCATTAACCTATCTAGTGGTGTAAGGGGAAAAAAAGTAAATTCAGAGCTGTGCTCCAGTAAATTTTGTCAAATCTGGAGTCATGTGTGTGTGTGTGTGTGTGTGTGTGTGTGTGTGTGTGTGTGTGTGTGTGTGTGTGTGTGTGTGTGTGTGTGTTTTGAAAACTTACAGCCTCAACATGAAAAAGATCCATTTGACCTTTGGCTCTCTTTGTGACCTTGACCTTTGATGCAGGCACCTGAATTTTTCTTAAGACACATCTTGTCATGATTCATGTGTGTGTGTGTGTGTGTGTGTGTGTGTGTGTGTGTGTGTGTGAAGTTTCACCAATTTACATCAAGCAGTTCAAAAGTTATAACCTATATATGAAAGTGTGACAAACAGATGGGTGGACACATGCAATCCAGTATGGCCCCCTCCAAAATTTTTAGTCAGGGACATAACAGAAAGTGTGTCCCAAACTTGCATACTTCTAACAAACCTCTTGCACTCCACCTCTCATGCATCACCCAGATCAAGTTTGCTTACTCATGTAATCATTCACCATTTATGTTCATCCATCTTCAAGGCCTCCCTCTCCTCCTCCTCCTACCTTCATAAATACAGTAATCTCATATTCTTCTTTACAACTCTGTGATTTTTTTCCATTCTTTCAATTTCCAAACTGCTTCAGCACACTTTCCCTGTTCTGACTTCTGACATCTTTCTAGGACATGATTTCTTACTCTGTTAATCCAACACACACTACACATACTTCTCAAATTATCCATCTCAGCTGCTCTTACTCTTGTCTCCTCACTTTCATGCCATGCTAATGTTTCACATCCATACGAAAGTGTCGGTACTAACACACCTTCACGTAAACATCTCGCATCTCTACCCAGTCTCTGCTTCCTCACAACTGCTTTCAGCACACCCATTACCTTTCTTCATTCTACTATTAACTTCACCCACACACCTATCTGTAGCTCCACTTGTGCTGTAACATCTTCCATTTTCATCCCTTACACTCAAAAACATTTTCATTTTGTGTCTGCACTTTCACACTTCCTTCCAGAACAACTTTATTCTTTATGTATTGCTTATTCATCCTCCTTTCAAACTCATTAATTACTCTTTCTTCTGCCACACTGATCCCATCACACTTCTCTTCCTCTTTCTTCTTCCATTTTCCTGTCCATCACAATTACCTTGCACACAATGTCCATTTCCTCTTTCTATACTCAACTGTTGATGCAACTTCAGTATCCCACCACACTATTATCCTCTTTTGCACACCTGTCTTTGCAATCCCCCACACATTCCTTGCATTCCTAATCAGACTTTCCTGATACACATTCCACATCTCACTCATATCCATTTGTTCTGCATACTTTACACTCCATTCATCATTCACTCTCACTATACTTATCTGCTACCTGTTTCACCATTAACTTTTTCACTTTAATTCTTTCATCACCCACTTTTTTCTTCCATTCATTCTCTCCCATTCTCCACACAACCTCACTTTACACAGGACTATCATATAGTAAAAGATCCTCATTCATACCATGCACTCAACACCTGTGTCACACACCTCTCTCAGCATATTCTTTTCATGAGCACATAGTCCATCAAAATTCTCTCTCATGCACTCAACACCTGTGTCACACACCTCTCTCAGCATATTCTTTTCATGAGCACATAGTCCATCAAAATTCTCTCTATGTACATAATTTATTCTTATACTGTATATATCAGGTATACTTATGCATTCCCTCATGTTCAAAAAAGGAATATGTTACATAGTTTTCTCTCAATGTGTAACTCTTTCAGCCTACACCCATTATATCATTCACTCCTGGTACACTATGCTTTCCCGATGCCACATTCTCTAGACCCACATCAACTTCATTCATGTATCTTATCGCAAACATTTTAATATTCAAGCATTGTTCGAATCACACTACCAAGCTCTTTTTGGGATCTCATTCTCACATTTATCACACAGTGTATGTCCAACCACTAACCACCACTTTCAGTCACAAACTTAAATTTCACAAAAACAATTTGGGAATTGATGCACACTAAGTTGCACCTTTTGGTAGGGGGTGGGGTTGTCACATCCTTATTCCTGTATTGCTATTTTTAAAATAGTTTTCTAAGTAATTCTTCCAGTTATGTTGAACCAAGTATAAAAGACAAAGTTCCAAATCATGTAGAATTAAAGATGTAGCTACCCTACTGTGTTCAGCCTTTTTATCTTGATTATTAAATATAAACAACATTGCAGGCCAAACATAATTATTTTTTCTGAAATATATTCATATTTTTACAATGGAACTTTTCCCTATCTTTAAATTATTTTCATATTTTTGCAGAAACATGGAATGCTTTGGCCAATTTAACATGACCTACAGTATAATATTAATAAATTATAATTTGGAAAATCTCCAATTAGCAAATTGAAATAAATATAGTAACTTAAAAAACACTTCAACAGAAAAGTAATAAGGTATGTACCAACCTGCAAGAGGTACGAGGGCAAAGACCATTTTGAAAGTCATGACAGAAGACTAGATCTCTCTTATTTTGTTGTTGAGTTGCTGGTGTAACTTCATCCTTTTTTGGATGGAGAAATTTACACCGAAGACCCCTATTGCAAACCTTCCGCAAATAATCTCTACATACTTTTTCATCAAAATTCCCACTTCCATTTGGCATTGTTCCTCCTCTCCCATTGTCAGAGTTGTTTAAATTTCCACTTTGGCTGTTTCCTACAGTATTCCATGTGCCATTAGTTCCTGAATGTGCTGATGTACTTCCTTCATCCTTCTGACCATTCATACCTTCAGCCATTTCATTATAGATTTTCTGCATTTAAAAGATCTATTCTACAATAGAACCTTTTATACACTGAATCAGAACCAATAATAATAGTCTGACAGGTCTAGATTTAGCAATAAAAATATTTATGCTAAAGGAAAGGTACTCCTGTAATGAAATTTTTTTTTTAAATTTACATTGAATTTCTTCATTCTTATTACATTAATCCTTTAGCTTACACAATAGGAAATTAGTTAAGACACAGGGTGGAGTGGTTTAAAACACTGGTTCAAATCATTTGGTAAATTTAAGCCATGGTTATTTTTAACATATTAGAACCAATGGAGGATCTACCAAGCAAACTTTCAATATCTTTTGATATTTTGATGAATAGAAGCCAAATAGTCTAGAGAGAAAAGTGCAATGTCACCTATTTATATTTTTCCATTACAAAATTGGTTTGCGAGTCATGTTATAAGAATTAACCTATTTATTAGGGTGAAATATGCAGTATTAGGCCTAAAGCAGGGATGGGGAACTTTTATTGTGTGGCTATAACTTTAAATAACACAGGCCTGTGATGGTTTTGTTGTCCAAAATATTTTATCACTTAGCTATATAGTAATTTTTGCATGCTGATTCCAAAAATAATATTCATTTTTTGCCATCACATACAGACTTTTCACAAAATGTCATATTACATATGTAAGTAATTTTCATTAAAATTGACTATTAAATTTTGATTAAAAACTACTGCCTATAAATGCTTCCAGATCAAGTGACATCATAGCATCTTCTAGAACATTCAAGAAATGCACCACTAGTATACAAGTGATTGACAAGCCATGAGATGAGTCAGTCTGTCTAGTGCAGTGATGGAAAACCTATGGCACATGTGCCCAAATGGGCACGCGATAAAATTTGCCTGGCAAGGTCTAAGCAGAGAAAATGTTATCCAAAAAATGAGTATAAAATAATAAACTTAATGTTTATAATTTGGTGTAATATATATAAACTTTGGTGGGCACGCAAATTTTTTTTAATGGTTTACATGGTTTTTTTTTGGCACAACTATAAAAAGGTTCACCACCCCTGGTCCAGTGTGTGTGAGGTTATACATAGTTCTTTATTATTCAAAGGTGCACGATGACTATATTTCTCTTGAAATTTGTTTATTTGTTGCTATGGCAACCAGAGGGTGTGTAAATAGCCCAATCATTTTCTGTTATATTTGTGGAAAACTTACTGTTAAAAAACAAAGGCGAGATATTACAGACTTCATCAAGAAAGCATACTATGCATACTTCAGAATGAAGCTTGGAGATCAAGACAAATCATTGGCTCCACATAAAGTTTGCAGTGTTTGTGTTGAACAACTTAGACTGTGGAGTAAAGGTAAAAAGGATTCTTTACCTTTTGCGATTCCAATGGTCTGCGTGAGCCTAGAAATCACAGCAAGACTGCTATTTTTGTTCATGTAATGTGCAAGGCCACAATGCTAAAAATAAAAAGAAAATTTCTTATCCAAACTTTCAGTCTGCTATAAGACCTGTTGCTCCTGGACCTGGTATACCTGTACCTACTAAACCAAATACTTTTGATACAACTTCATTTGATTCATTGTCTGATGATGATGGAAACAATGATATTGATTGTTTTCAAACTGAAACATCTGGTGAACCCCAATTATTTACACAAAGTGAACTTAATGATTTGGCAAGAGATTTGTATCTCCTGAAGGATTCTTCAGAGATTTTAGGATCCAGACTTTGTGCAAAGAACTTGCTTTCTCCCAGGACATCACTTTACTGGTACAGAAATCAAGAAAAAGAATTCATCCAATGTTTTTCTCAAGAAAATTCACTGGTATATTGCAACAATGTTTTGGAACTAATACTTAAACTAGTCACTGCAGTCTATGACCCAAATGAGTGGAGACTTTTCATTGATTCCTCCAAAAGAAGTCTAAAAGGCATCCTCCTTCACAATGGTAATTTGTATGCATCCATTCCTGTGGCTCATTCAGTTCACTTGAAGGAAACATACAAAAAACTTAAGCTTCTTCTAGCTGGGTCATTCCATGTCAACTCAGCCACAAAATGGCACTTTTTGCACTCACCCCTTTCAATTTTGCTCATACTTGGCACAATAGCAGATATACATGCCAAACTTAAATTCCCAAATTATTAGAGCTGACTGACCTTTGGTTACTGAGATACAAGGTCACAAAGTTGACATTTTGACCTTTTTTGCGTTAAATGACTATTTTCAAAATGGTGTAACTAAAACACTATTAAAGCTAGAGCATTGATTTTGGTCTCATTTTAAAGCTCTTTAGTAGCCCCTTGTTTATTGTCTCTTGTTAAATATCTCTACTGTGAAAAATAAAAAAATCCCTTCAAAAGTTGACCTTTGACCTTGAATAAAAAAAATACCTTCTAAAAATTCAATTTTTTTACATTAATACCTTGAGTCATGTACAACAAAATCCCAAGAAGCTGTAAGTGGCTGATAACTAGTTCAATGTATAAAAAATAAATGAAGTTGGCATCATTCTTCAATTTTAGATTTTTTTTGTCAGTTCATTTATTTAAAAGTTCTGTTCTGATATAGTGTCAGTGAAGACTTAGTTCAACTTAACATTATTAGTTCAAAAACCTTTTTGTGACCTGTGCCAAAAGAAGTCTTTTAAAAGACAACCAGGGTTAAACCCCTCGACAGCCCCAAATCTACTGGAGTAGCGCTGATCCAAAGGCTCAACTAGTATATAAGTACTGTCAACTTTACAGAGTTGACTCCTGACTTCAAGTTAATTTATTTTTACTAAATACATGTATAAAAATTTATTTAATAATTCATTAATTGTTCATTGTTTTCTTTTCAGGATTTTCTTTGTGCTTTTGTGATTTCAGAGTACAAACATGGAACATTTAAAACTGAAACAGAAGTGTGCTGATCCTTTGCTGCGTCACAAAGGTCAGTGTCGAAAGAAGAGTTTGAGAATTGTACCACAGGAACTTGTAAATAAGTTTCCCGATCTGCACTTAACACTACATCACAGACTTTGTAAGCAGTGTAGAGAACATCTTGAGTCCTTGCCTGAGAAAGGAATAGGCACTTTGAATTCAGACATAAATGATGATTCTTCTTGTAGTAGTGAACCACCTGAAGATCTTGAGAAAATTGAAAATGTTGACAATAGTGATGCATCAACTTCAGAGCAAAACCATGAGATGTGTACTTTGAATGCTTCTTTTGTTTCAATTGGTGAATCACCCATAAAAAAGAAAAGCTTGTAGAGCAAAAGTCATATGGAGCTAAAAAACTAAGCAAGGTGACAGAGACAGTTAAGAAGAGAATGGAAACAGTTGCAGGAAGAGAGATTTCTGACTCACAATTTAAGGAGCCATCTGGAGATGTAGACTGTTTAGAAATAATAAATCACTCAAGGAAAAATTCAAAAATAAAAATACTAAAAGAAGTGATAAAATAAAAATCCTCACTGTATTACCCAAAGTTGGAGCATTAGGAAAATTGCTTCAGAATTTAACACAAGGCATACAGCATCTATTGCTAAAAAAATAGTTGAAGAAAAAGGTGTCCTTTCAGACCCAAATCCAAAGGGTGGGAAAGAATTAAACAGGATACTGTTGACGCTATTAAAGCATTTTATCTTTCAGAAGACATCAGTAGAACAATGCCAGGAAAGAAAGACTATTGTAGTATCATTGACAATGAAAGAGGAAGGATACATTTGCAAAAGCATCTTTTACTTTGCAATTTAAAAGAAGCCTATCATATTTTCAAAGAAAGAAATCCTTTGGTTAAGGTGGGATTCAGTAAATTTGCAGGATTGCGTCCAAAGCAGTGTGTTATGCTGGAGCAACAGGAACTCACTCAGTATGTGTCTGTACAATTCATCAGAATGCCAAACTTATGTTTGTAGGAGCTGAATTAGAAAAACTAACTGCAAATGATGACACACCTATTAAGAATGTACGTCATTGTGTTGCCTTTATGGAATGCAATCCTGCCTCAGACAATGTGAACAATGTGGAGATCCATCAGATTTAAAAAACAGACTACTGGACATATTTACAAACAACTTCATTGATATCATAAATTTTAAAAAGTGGACCAATACAGATCGGTCAAATCTTGAATCAGTAGAACTGAATACAGATGAATATATTGACCAATTCTGTAACCAACTGAAAGAATACCAGATACATGACTTCAAGACAAAGATGCAAGCAACTTATTACCGTGAAACAAAAATGTCTTTGAAAGATGGTGAGGTCCTTGCTGTGTGTGATTTTGCTGAAAATTATTCCTTTATTCTTCAAGATGAGGTTCAGAGCTTTCACTGGAACAATGAGATGGCTACTCTACATCCATTTGTTATTTACTATAAAAAGGAAGATGAGATTGCTCACCTTAGCTTTGTTATTATTTCAGAGTGTAACATCCATAACACAGTTGCTGTACATTTGTTTCAAAAGCATCTGATAAAATTCCTAAAAGATAATATCTCATCCATCGGTTCCATCCACAAAATAATTTACTTTTCAGATGGGTGTGCAGGACAGTATAAGAACTGCAAAAACTTTTTGAATCTTTGCCATCACAGAGATGATTTTGGAATTGAGGCAGAATGGAATTTTTTTGCAACAAGTCATGGAAAGGGACCCTGTGATGGTGTTGGAGGCACAGTTAAGAGATTAGCTGCAAAAGCTAGTCTACAACGACCTTATGATGAACAGATCCTTACTGCAGAACAGTTATATACATTTGCAAGTGAAAATATTGTAAATATAAAATGTCATTTTTCAACCAATAAAGAGCATGAAGAGGAAAGCCAACTTCTCCAAGAAAGACACTCAACTGCAAGGACTATTGCTGGTACACAGAAATTACACCATTTACAGCCAGTTTCATTGACTTCTCTTAAGGTTAAACATTATTCATTATCAGATTATTCAAATATTGAGAAAGTTACTGAAAAGGAAGAAGTTGTGACTGAGGAGAAAATACATGGTTTTGTTACTGCTGCATATGATGGCCATTGGTGGGTGGCATATGTGCTGGAAAAGATACCAGAGAATAGAGAAGTAAAAGTCACATTCCTTCATCCTCATGGCCCAAACCCATCATTTGTGTATCCTGGTCGACCAGATGAATTAATCTTACCATATTCAGATATTCTAACACAAGTTGAGGCATCTACTACTAATGGACGAACATACAGGATTTGCAAAGAAGTTACTTTGAAGGCATCCAAAGCTTTGGCAGATCTACAGCACAGAAAGGTAAGAATTCAAAATTAAAATGGTCATGTAACTATATATACACTGCATACATTTTAAGTTGTGATAAATGGAAATCAATGAGCACTATACCTATACATATTGTATGTACATTTTAATATGTTACTTGTATTTGTTAATTAGGTAGCTATCTAGGTATACATTAAAAATTGTTTTCTCTTCTAGAAATCACAATAAATTGGGTGGCCCACAAGAATCTTGTCAACTACTGAAAACCATCACATACATGCACAACATACAGGTGAGGTGGGTAAAGAACAAATATTTAAAAATAAGCATTTGCTTGTTTGTAGAAGGCTGCAGATAGTATGTAGATATGGGTTGTATTTGTAAGAGATTGAGCTGACCTTAGACAAAAATGGTTACTGACATACAAGGTCACAAAGTCATGACTTTTTGACAATTTTTGTATAAAATGACTTTTTTCAAAATGTTGCTTGAATTCATTATTTTTTATACATTGAACTAGTTATCAGCCACTTACAGCTTCTTGGGATTTTGTTGTACATGACTCAAGGTATTAATGTAAAAAAATTGAATTTTTTAGAAGGTATTTTTTTTTTATTCAAGGTCAAAGGTCAACTTTTGAAGGGATTTTTTTATTTTTCACAGTAGAGATATTTAACAAGAGACAATAAACAAGGGGCTACTAAAGAGCTTTAAAATGAGACCAAAATCAATGCTCTAGCTTTAATAGTTTTTTAGTTACACCATTTTGAAAATAGTCATTTAACGCAAAAAAGGTCAAAATGTCACAACTTTGTGACCTTGTATCTCAGTAACCAAAGGTCAGTCAGCTCTAATAATTTGGGAATTTAAGTTTGGCATGTATATCTGCTATTGTGCCAAGTATGAGCAAAATTGAAAGGGGTGTGTGTTTTAGGTGGCTGACTTGACATGGAATGACCCAGCTAAGGTTAAATACAAAGAACATGGTTGGTTACTTTGTGGAGACTTAAAAGTAATTTGTATGTTGTTAGGTTAACAACCAGGTTATACGAAGTTTCCATATTTTTGTGTGAATGGGATAGCCAAGCAAAAACTCGGCACTGGATAAAAAAGGAATGGCCACGCAGAGTCAACCTGACACCTGGTTCTAAAAACATTCAATGTAAAAGTTTGGTTGACACAAAAAGTCCTTTTACTTCCACTTCACATAAAATTGGGCTTGATGAAGCAATTTGTTAAGGCCTTGGACAAAGATGGAGATTGTTTTAAGTATCTATGTCATATATTCCCAACCCTTTCGGAAACAAAATTGAAAGAAGGAATTTTTGTTGGTCCCCAGATTAGAAAACTGACTTTGGATGAACACTTTGAAAGAAAAATGAACAATCTTGAAAAAGAAGCATGGATTGCTTTTAAGGATGTTATCAGCAAATTTTGGGGGAACAACAAGGACCCAAATTACCAAAACATTGTGAACCACATGCTAAATAAGTTTAAAGAGTTGGGTCGTAGTGCAAGTTTAAAATTACATTTCTTACATTCACACTTGGATTACTTCCCTGAGAATCTCAGAGCACCCAGCGAAGAACAAGGAGAAGTTTTACCAAGACATCAAAGAAATGGAGAAGAGATATCAGTGAAGGTGAGACAGCAGCATAATGGCTGATTACTGCTAGATGTTGAAATGGGATACTCCAGAATTATTACATAAAAGAAAAGGAACAGTGTGTACATTCAAGACCAAAAGGCATAGATTTCCTAAGAAAACTCAGGACATATAAAGATGAATGTGTAATTGACATTAACAATCTTCTTTCTTTTAAAAGTTGTTTGCATTTGAAATTAGTATAAAGCGAGATAGGTACCTAATGTAAATTGAAATAAATATTTATTTATTTATGTTGTTTTTTTTCCCTTCCAGTTTGCAGAAAATCCCTACATGATAGAAAAAAATGGACACCTTATTCAAAATCAGCGTAGTTGAATTATATAAGATCAGTTATTAGTAAGAAAACACCTCTTACAAAGTTCTCATTCGCAGGCCTGTGTAACAAACTCCACAGGCAATTAAATTACATATGCCCATGGGTGGCATGTTCCCCACCCGTGACCTAAAGAAATAATGTAATTAGGTGCATATTAAGCACATAATTAAAAAAATACACATTAAATTTAAAACTACACTGTAAAGTGATGAAAGTGATAGGTGTATTGTATATGGAACACATTTTAAAAATGCTAATGTTTGAGTGAATTGCCCATTTCATATCAGTACAGTGATGTTAATAACTGTAGATTTTGTAATATTTATAAAAAATTAGTATGAAGCAAAAGCAAATTCAAGATAAGGTCAGCAATTCTTTGGCAATTTAGATAGAGTTGAAATAAATACAGTAGTGATCCTCCAACCTGCACGAAGGTTTCACTCCTGAAAAAGCTTGTGCAGCGCAAAATCATGCAGGTTGGAACTATCTCCCCATAATATAAATGGGGTTAGGGGGATAAAAGTTTAAAAAAATCAGGTATAAAGTAATTTTTACCTGAATAAAAGCTTTTAAATCATTGTACAATAAATGTATAGATAATAATACTGCATGTAAAATAATATATAACAAGTATAAAGAGTAAAAACTTTTAAAAAACAAATTTCAAAAAAATCATTATAAAAATAATGTAATAATCCAGAGGAGCACAAGAATGATGACTCAATGTAAACTAGCTGGTTGTAAAAGAGACAAGTTACTGGGCATGTTGCTGCCAGCTGCACATGCTAAAGTATTGTATATAGGTATTATACATGCATATCGTATGTATCATACACAAAAAAGTGTTAATAAGTCACTTCTTAGTATTTACCACAATTTAAAAATACTTGTGCTAATCTATCTTTGAATCTTAGCTCATACAGATTGAAAAAAGAGTAGTGAAATGTCCTCATCCTATCTCTGAATTTGTGCAGGTTGGGGGATCACTATATAATCCCTCACTTTATGGAAGGGTTATGTTCTGTAAAATCCTCCATAAAGCAGATTTCTGTATATCAAATCCTTTTTTCCCATAGACTCCCATTATATATTTGGAGATACATTCCTACAGAACAAAATCTTAACTGTACAATGTAATATAATTCCATAAATTCTGTAAATTGAATTTCTGTAAAGCAAAGGATTACTGTAATGTTATTTTATAGAAATAGCCAAATAGCTAGCTATAGCCTTAAATTGGTTGGCAACCTGACAACCCTACCCTCTACTGCTACTCCTGACTCCACAAGTGGCTCACTCATGTATGCATTACTGAAGTAATGAATTCGCGTCTTTGTCACAGAGTACAGTATGTGCTGAAATCTTACATGGAGAGATTTCTTAGTGTACACACACACTGTTTTACATTTAACATTTCTAAATCTAAGCATTTTATTTGTTTTTCAATTTTTAGATGTTCTATTATAACTGTGACCATTCTATTATATACCTTTAAAGACAGAATTAATTCAGAATCTAGTCAACAATGATCATTTAGTTCCTTGCTTCTCAAAGAGTAACTAATAAATTTTGGGAATTGTTAGTTTTAGATTTTTGTTTTGATGGGGTTATTTAACCTGTTTTATAACAGCCAAGGGCACATGATGCGCAGGGTTGGCCTGATTGGACCTGACCCAGTTGTCTCCAGTAGGTTTTTTTTAAAAAAGGCCCATCTGAAAAAAAAAATTAAAACCCACTCAAGCAGGTTTTTCAGATATTTTAAAACAACGAGTTACTGTAATAAGCTAATAAAAATAATATAACAGTCAAAACCATGTATTTAAGAGTCATTGCAGTCATGAAGGACTTTGTTTTATTAAATAAATAACAAAAGCACAAAGCTCAACTCAACTTCAACTTTATTTTTAATTAAAACTGAATTCCAAAATATTTCATTTTATTAAATGAAGTGCCCTATAAAGGTAATAAATTAATTAAATTCAGATAGTATTCATAGTTAAGTATTTATTTATTAAGCACTGGCACATCTCAAAGTAATCAAACCATCTTCATTCAGTTCACTTCCACTACACAAATATTTGTATATTTTGACCAGCTTTCCTGCTTGTTCTGTCCTAAGCTTGTTGCATAACTTGGACCAGATGTGTCCAAATATTGAGAAAACTCCCAATGGCAGCTGAACTTGGGGTACAACTCAGTACATGTTCACAAGAGTTGCAGAAATCTTCCATACCAATAGCATTTCTTTTTATAGTTTGTACTTTCATCAATTGCCACCAAGTAGAGGAAGACTTTCTATACAGTTGAATGACTTGATTATTAAACATTGATACTGAGAAAAGGCTCTTGTCTTTATTTTGAAAGCCAGAAAATATGCTATTGAGGCTTGTTGCTGATTATCCACTGTTCTTCTGCCATTGCTTGCTCTTCATCAAGTTCTGCTCCTGTTAATATATATGTATGAAAATTATTTCATGAAAATGACGTGAAAAATATTTGATGATGAATAAAACCATGAAGGGTGTTTCTTTTCCCTTCGTGGTTTTATTCATCATATATATATATATATATGATTAATTTCACAATTAAACACATGAAATGAATGAATGCTGCAAACCACAAGGAAAAAGAAAAAATTATTCCAAGTCCTTTCGTGTATTCAGAGCTACACCTCATCAGGGAATGAAGAGAAGGCAAGATGCCCATAAATATATACAATATAGCGGAAACCAAAATAATTACCACATGCTTAAGAGTTAATGAGAGGCAAAAGGAATTTTAACAGGATATTGTCAATTTTATACATTGCCACATTGTTATTGAAATTGTTTTTAAAATGAATAAATGCACATTCTAGAATATTTCTTTCTATTATATCTCTGTTTTCAACAGGCGCTTTAGAACTGTCCCACTTGATGCTATGATTACATCTATACATATGGTTAAACAAAGCATTGGAATTAATTATTAGCTGTTCTACCCCAATATTTAACATTTTACCTGCTTGGCCTATATATACTGAGTTACATTGTGTACATCCAATCGAATACACACAACCAACAACATTATCCAGGCTATTCTTTATTAGGCATGATTTAACAGTATTATTATACTTAAAGACTATGTTGATAGTACATTAATGCCAATTGCTTTAAGTAAAGTTGGAAGATGGTACAAAATTATGTTATCCTATTTCATTTTTAGATAACTGTCTTTGGAAAGCCAAGAATAGGTATTATAATAATGTAATTGTAAAGAAATTTGAGCATAAAAATATCCTTAGCCTACCTTACCATGTTAATTTTCAATATCTTCCAACTTTACTTAAAGCAATTGGCATTAATGTGCTATCAACATAGTCTTTAAGTATAATATTACTGTTAAATCATGCCTAATAAAGAACAGCCCGGATAATGTTAATTGTGTGTATTCGATCGGATGTACACAATGTAACTCAGTATATATAGGCCAAACGGGTAAAACAGCATAAATGTGTGTAGAACAGCTAATAATTCCAATGCTTTGTTTAACCATATGTAGTGTATAGATGTAATCATAGCATCAAGTGGGACAGTTCTAAAGTGCTTGTTGAAAACAGATATATAATAGAAAGAAATATTCTAGAATGTGCATTTATTCATTTTAAAAACAATTTCAATAACAATGTGGGAATGTATAAAATTGACAATATCCTGTTCAAATTCCTTTTGTTTCTCATTAACTCTTGTTAAGTATGTGCTAATTATTTTGGTTTCTGCTATGTTGTATATATTTATAGGATCTTGCCTTTGCTCTTCATTCCTTGATGAGGTGTAGCTCTGAATACACGAAAGGCCTTGGAATAATTTTTTCTTTTTCCTTGTGGGTTTCCAGCATATATACAGGGTGGGCCGAAAGTCTGGATCCATAGGAAAATATTTATTTTAACACAGTGGACCCCCGATTTGAGTACGCATCGATTTGAGTACGCTCGTCCATAGGCTCCTATTGACTCGACTTGAGTAGAAAACTCTATTTGAGAACACGTTTCAGTTTGTCTAGAGCGTTCGTTGCGGGAACATTCAGGGTCTAATGTTTTGAATAGTACAGGTGTTCTTAGGGATTTCTGTTAGAATTTCGTACATTTTGTTTTCTGACTTTGTACTTAGTGTTTATTTATGTTAGTTTCTGTTGATTACAGCAAAAAATAGTGAAAATATAGCATAAATTTGGTGATTTGTACATGCAGTGACTTTGATACTGTATTTTATATTGTGGCATAGTGACAGTGTACTGTTATAGTGATGGCTTCTAAACGTACATCTACATCAAAAGACTCACAAAAGAAGAAACGCCTTTTTACAATAGAGATGAAATTGGAGATTATTAGAAAAAGTGAAGAGGGCAAAAGTCTCAAAGACTTAACTGAGGAATATGACATTCCTAAGACCAGTATTTCGAGCATTTTGCGTCGTAAAGATTCTGTGAAGGGTACGAGGGCTGTTAAGGGCTCTACCAGGCTTTATAAGGGCAGGGAGGCTATTATAGAAATGGAAAGGCTGCTGCTTATTTGGATTCAGGAGGAGGAGAGGAAAGGGGAATCAACTACTCAATCATTCATTTGCGACAAGGCCACCAACATTTTTAATGAGATTAAAGGGACAGTGGATACATCTAGTGAGGCTTTTGAGAATTTTCATGCCAGTAAAGGGTGGTTCGAACGGTTTAAGAAGCGGTGTGAACTAAAAAATGTGAGAAGGCATGGTGAAGCTAGCAGTGCTGATAATGAAGGTGCAGAAGCTTATAAGACCAAATTCGCTGAACTTATAGAAAATGAAAATTATCTGCTACAGCAAGTGTTCAATGCGGATGAGACTGGCCTCTTCTGGAAAAGGCTACCGAACACGACTTATATCACCCAGCAGGAAAAGAAAATGCCTGGCCACAAACCCATGAAAGACCGATTTACACTTCTTGTTGCTGCCAATGCCTCAGGAGACCTTAAAATCAAACCTTTAGTGGTGTACCATTCTGAAAATCCAAGAATTTTTAAGCAGAAGAAAGTGATGACTTCCAACCTTGGGGTTTTCTGGAAGTCTAATAAGAAAGCCTGGGTGACTAGGGTTAACTTTCATGCTTGGCTGATAGAAGTTTTTTGCCCTACTGTTAAAGCATACCTTGAGACTAACAAGCTGCCCTTAAAAGCTCTGTTACTGCTGGACAATGCAAAAGCCCATGATCCGGACCTCAATGCCATTGTTAAAGTTAGATTTCCCTTCATGAATGTACAGTTTCTGCCCCCTAACACTACCCCCTTAATTCAGCCAATGGACCAGCAGGTGATTTCTAATCTTAAGAAAATGTATACAAAACATATGTTTGCCCAGTGTCACGAAGCAACAGAAAGAATGTCCCTGACCAAATTCTGGAAGACAGAGTACAACATCTATGAGGCCATCAGGCATGTTGTGAGAGCATGGAGAGATTTCTCCAATGTCTGTCTTAATGCCGCCTGGAAAAAGTTGTGGCCGTCAGTGGTTCATAACTTTGAAGGCTTCCAAGATGAACCTAATATTGCAGCCGAAATTGTCCAGCTAGGCAACCAGATGGGGCTTAACATCAGTGACAATGATGTTGCTGAACTGATCCAGGAGCATACACAGGAACTCATGACTGAAGAACTCCAAGCATTGGCCAGGGAGTCTGGTTCTGGATCAGATGATGGGGAGGAATTTGAGGATGAATCGGAGAGTCTCACTGTTGCTAAGGCTAAGGAAGCCATTGAATACTGGTCTAAGCTTAAACCTATTGTCAACTTGCACCCCGATGTGGAAATCAGTGAACCTGTTTTATGCTTGTTTGAGGACAAGGTCATGAGCTACTTTAAGTCATTCATAGCAAACAGGCAGAAGCAACAGAAAATTGATGCTTATTTCAAGCCCTCAAGTCCCCAACCCTCTACCATGTCATTGGCTGTGGGCCTAAGAACGCCTAGCCCTGATGAGTTACCAGACATCATCATGGAAGGAGACTCTCCCTCCAAGCAATAATTCCTCCCCTCCATTCCTCATCTGGAACTTCCAGCACATCAAGCAAGACTCCTACAGGATTATTCTATATTGTACGGTATGTATTTTGTATTCTATTCTGTCTATTTTTAATACAACTACTAAATTTTGTAGGCCAATTTCTATAGAAAAAGTAGGGGTGGGGGTGAAATTTTTGGGTTTCGGAACGAATTAATTAATTCCCATAGGTTAAGTTCGATTTGAGTACGCCATGCTGGAACGGATTACGTACTCAAATCGGGGGTCCACTGTACATAAATTACAACAAATGGTAAATACTTAAAATGAATATCAACTTTAACTCATAAATACGTATCCGTGATACTGTACAGTGGTTCATACTCCAGTATAAACAACAAATTATAACAAATGCTCAAATTGGCAGCCTCTGACATCGAGACACTTAGGGATGGAATTTATGATTTTTAATAATTCTTCGAATTGACATTCTCGAGATGCGTGTTTCATTTGATAATCTTCTTGTTAACTTTACTGGACTATTCGTTAAAGTTTCACATACCATTGCAGAGGTATTTTCATCAGTTGCAGTTTTTGGATGACCAGAACGCCATCAATCATGTACACTTCCCGTTTCTTTGAAACATTTAAACAACTTGCCAACAGTCGCATGTGTTACTGGATGCTTATCAGGATGATTTCTATTGAATTCGGTAGCAACTTCTCTGTGTGTAGCACCCTGTCTTGCGTACATGAACACAAGTTCTACCCGGTCTTCTGTTGTTAGATTTGAAGCCATTTCTGGGCTGAAATAAAAAAGTATTTGAGTATTTATACTGGAGTACGAACTACTGTACAGTATCATGGATACGCATATACGAGTTAAAGTTGATATTCATTTTAAGTATTTACCATTTGTTGTAATTTATGTATTAAAATAAATATTTTCCTATGGATCCAGACTTTCGGCCCACCCTGTATATATATATATACCGGGTGCAGCAAAAGTAACGCCCTTTTAATAATTGTATCTTTATAGTTTTATACAGTATAATTTTTTAGTTTTATATTGTATCATTTTGTTTCTTTTATTTTTACAGAAATTCTGAATAATTATGGCCTTGCAATTGACGAGAGAACAAAGAGTGAAAGCAGTTAAACATTATTACCAAAACAATAACAATGGAGCTAAAGCCGCTCGTTTGTTATCAGAAGAATTTAACATTCGACAAGTGCAGAGCCGCAATATCACAAGTCTAATTAGGAAATTTGAAAGAACCGGAAGCGTAAGTGATGCCACAAGATCAGGGAGGCCAGTTTCAGCAACAACCTTAGAAAAGTCTGATGAATTAAGAGAATCATTGTTGCACATTCCTCAAAAATCCAGTAGACGTCTTTCTACAGAGTTGGGTATCAGTGACAGAAGTGTCCGTAGACTCTTAAAGAAGAACAAGATGAAGCCTTACATCCCTCGCGTGTTACAGAGCTTGCATGATGGAGATGCAGATAGACGATTAGAGTTTTGCGAAAATTTCCTGAATAAAGTCAATGAAGATGAGACCTTTCTTGATAAGATATGGTGGTCAGATGAGGCAACATTCAAATTGAACGGGCATATCAATCGCCATAATTGTGTGTACTGGAGCGATGTTAACCCACATGTTATCTTGGAAAAAGACGTTAACCTACCAGGAGTGACAGTTTGGGCAGCCATCTCTTCCATGGGAATAATAGGCCCGATATTCTTTGATAGTACTGTTAATCAAGATAATTATTTACAAATGCTGCAAACTGAATTCTGGCCGAGAGTTAGAAATCAGAATGGAATTTACTTTCAACAGGATGGTGCGCCACCCCACTATGGGTTACTCTTTAGGGAATGGTTAAATTTAAATTTCGAAGGGAGGTGGATAGGACGACGTGGAGCAATTGAGTGGCCAGCACGATCACCAGACCTAACACCACCTGACTTTTTCTTGTGGGGTGTACTGAAAGATCTTGTTTACAAGGTCAAACCGAAAACACTTCCTGAATTAAGACAAACAATTCGTGAAAAATGTACTACAATTAACGTAGAAATGTGTCAAAAGGTTTGTAGAAGTGTTGCTGGTAGGGTTCAGTGTTGTATTGAACACCAAGGGGAGCATTTTGAACATGATCATTAGGTTAGTAAATATTATGTATGTAGAGTACATTTTTTTTGGTGTATTGAGCCAACCACAAAATTAATTAAATTCCAGTTATTTTTTAGTTTTTACTGAGAAAGTACTTATTATTTTTCTTAAAATGCTGTATTTTTCTTAAAAACCTTATTATTTCTCTTAAAATGCTGTAATTGATTTATTTCCTTCAATAAAAGAGAATAAACTAAAAAGGGCGTTATTTTTGCCGCACCCGGTATATATATATATATATATATATATATATAATATATATATATATATATATATAATATATATATATAATATATATATATATATATATATATAATATATATATATAATATATATATATATATATATATATATATTATATATTAGATAGATAATCTTACTATTTCTATGAAAATAGATTATAAATATTGATACTTAACCATGTATTGAGGGTCCATGAAGTATGCTACATAAAAGAATGGTTCCACAGCATCAGTCATTCATTTTTTAATTTGAGCTCTGTAGTCTGTACGGCTTGAGGTCTTCACTTTGCAAGAGCTGTATCCACATTTCAACAGCAGTTGACAAAGTTGCTGAATCACTTTGAAGCTGCAAAAATTTGATTACATTGATATAATAAATCCCAGAATAAAGTATAAATAAAATTTTTACTCAAAGCATTAATTAATTAAAATAAAACTAGAGAAGGTATTAAAATAATTAAGTAGCAGATGTATCATACTTAAAAATTTAACCAAATTTTCATAGGTAGCTAAGTATACCTTATCAAGTGCAATAACAACTTCCTTTAACTGCTTCTGAAGGTGAAGGGCCTCTCTGTATAAGCCTGCGTTGTTCAGGGCAGTGGTAATTTTTCCATCAATTTCTTGCTCAGTATTGATTTCCATGTATTTATGAAGTTTTTTTATAAATGTGTCTACACAAGCTTCCTGCAAGTTCCACGGAGTATCATTCAGTATTTGTGGCATTAGTCCTCCCTTGTCCTTCAACCCATCCCTGATTAACAAAATAAAAGGATTTGGAGAGAATATATTAAATACACACACACACACACACACACACAATATATATATATATATATATATATATATATATATATATATATATATATATATATATATAATCATGCAGGTTGCTTCTACAGAGCTTCAATTTAATATTTAGGAGAAATCCAATGACAAGGAGAAATGTAAATGCCATGAAAAGTCTTCTTTAATGCGCAACGTTTCGAGCAATACGCTCATCTTCAGGCTGTATGATAACAATGTGAAATTAAAATCAATAATTGAATGAAAAACAAGACAAAGAAAATTTCTATAACCTATTCATAAAGGCAAATTTTAAAAGACTGAAAAAAGAGGGTTAAATTCTAAGTTATACAGATTTACATATAAAATTAAGAAGCTATTTTTAAATACATATAGTAAATGTGAAATTAATACACTGGAAAAATTAACAATAGTACACTGGAATAATGAAACTAACTAACCTTTCACTGCAATTTCCGAGGCTAGACTGATTTAAGCAGAGGCAAAACGAGAAAACATAAGATAAGATAAGATAAGATAAGATAAGATAAGATGGTGAGGGCGATTGGGGAAGGGGGGATTATAAGGAATTGGGGAAGGAGGAGGGATTATAAGAAGTTTAAAGGGACAGCTGATGAGTCAACATTTAGCGTAGGGGTCAAAGTTTTAATGTAAAGTGATTCCAAAATTCTAAGTGAGTTGGGACAAGTATTACAACCAAGAATTTTAAAATTGTCTAAAGTGACATCAGTTTTACATTTTATACTGTGTTCCCGAATACTAGAAACTTCTCTCGTTTTTAAAATTTTACCTGTTCGGCCACTTATTCCCATATGCGAATAAAATCTAGCCCTGAGAGAGCGAACAGTGCTGCCAATGTAATTCCCAAGGAGACACCTAGGGCAGGTAAATAAATATACAACACCGCTACGCAACGAGTCAGGGGTTCGATCCTTCGCTGAGAAAAAGCTACCTAAAGACGTTTTATTAATAAATATGATGCGGAAATCAGTATGATAAAAAAACTTCCTTAACAACTTTGTAAATTTAAGCTTAAATTCCTTATTCAAAGGACCCATTTCAGGTACCAAGAAATATTTTATCCTTCGGCACTGTAATACAAGGAAGTTGAGGGCTATAAACATTATTTAAGAAGGATCTAATTAGTTTATCTACATATTGAACAGGAAAACTATTATTGGTAAAGTATGATCTTAGATTATTAAATTCATCATTAAGTAAGGTAAAACTAGAGGTCAAATTATATCCTCTGAACAGGAGAGTTTTAATACAAGACATCTTATAGTTGAAATCAGTAAAACTAAAAAAATTCGTGCCCAAACCAGTGAAAGTGGGTTTCCTGTAAACTGATGTAGTAATAGAATCACCGTTTTTCGAAATTAAAAGATCTAAAAAGGGAAGGGAGCCATTTTTCTCAGTTTCCATTGTATACGTTATATTGGGGTGCAAAGAATTTAAGAAGTTAAAGAATTGTTGAAGATGAGCGTATTGCTCGAAACGTTGCGCATTAAAGAAGACTTTTCATGGCATTTACATTTCTCCTTGTCATTGGATTTCTCCTAAATATATATATATATATATATATATATATATATACAGCATCTATCTTTCTCTCTCTACCAATCAATCTATATATAAACTTTATAAAGATTATCATTTTTATAAATATTTCTCAAAACATTCTATGCCCACATTGAAATGATATACAGTATATATATATATGGTACTTACATGTGGCTGGTGGTGACTGCAAAAATACTTGTGAATTTTGATTACTGGGGTAGCCCCTGTGTGTTTTAATACACTATTAGGCGTAACTTCTTTCTCCAGGAGATTAAGGTAGAGATGACCACCCATAGGTTAGAATGTTAGGACATTTCTTCTAAAGTAGTTCTTTCATGCACTTCATTCTGCTCTCTATCAGTACAGATTGCAAATACCTTGAAAATATGAGAGAGAAATAATCATAGTATTGTAAGGATTTTATACATAGTATTATAGTATTGTAAGGATTTTATAGTTACTTTATTCACTTGAGCTATTTTAATTGATAAACTCTCTAAAATTTTAATGAACTCAAATTACGCTCATCTTTGTTGTACAGGTGACCCTTGGTATACACAGGGGTTAGGTTCCTGAAAATGCCTGTGTAAACAGAAACCGTGCATACGGGGACTAATACCTTATGGGAAAAAAATACAATCAATCCCTAGACCAATTGACCCCCTCCCTATAACCAACTAAATTTCTTCATACATCACTAAAACATGTACAGAAACACCAAAACACATACTATACATACATGTATATTTATATATTAACTGCACATAATATTATTACTGCAGTAACAAGAAAAAAATGGTTTAACTTACAAATAAAGGTAGGCAGATTGGGTAGAGTTGCTGTGGATGATGTTTACTAGTGAGAGTGTTATGATTAATTGTTGTGATTTATTTTTTTAATTGTAGTACTAATAAAGTATAAAAATACATTGTAAAGAAGTTAAAATCATTAGAGATGCATCTATTTAACATAATGATTAATTAAAATATTGGATAACATCCTTTATGTGATGTATAATTTTTAAATTTGCAAAACTGGTAATAGAATCCTCACCACAATTAGGGTAGGGAGGGGAGGGGTAGAGCAACAGGCCACCACACACAGCTGTGTCAGCTCGGGAAACCGTGTATGGACGAGATCCCCTCCCGTGTATACAGGGGGTGGGGAGCAATACCAAAACAGTGTACAGGCAGTCTCCGGGTTATGAATGTCTGACTTACGATGTCCCATACATACGAACAGACTGCCATAATGTATTATTTTAAAAATCTGAGTTACCTACAATGGTTCGTAGTAATGAATCACGTACTACTTACTGCGCCGGAGGAAAATGGTGCGCACCATCCGTTGTTGTCCATCCCAGCCAAGAATAATGCCACCACCATTTTAAGTCGGATTTTGTACTCGTGAAGACGTTCGTGTGAATTCATATTCAATTTCTGATAATGTGCAAACCCCTATCATGGCTCCTAAATGAAAATCTGATGCAAGTCCTGCTTTTCTTCCTTCAATAATGCCCCTTCTGGTATGCAAGACATCATTAGGAAACAGAGTAAGGGTTAAACTTTAATTACTGTTACAAATTATCTTTTTTTATGTTTTCTATGTTTTATTAGCTTTTATAAATTGGGAGTACGTTTAAAGTGTTTTAAGTATATTTGGAAGTGTTTTTAATGTTTCTTATACATACATATGTTAAGTGTATATTAGTGATGTAGGTCACATCCGCATCCGCATCCGCGCATATTCTCGCATCCGCACTTTGGACTGCGGATGTCATGCGGATGTGGACCATTGAGATAAAACGTCATTAATAAGCGGAAATTATCAAATTCTACTATATTAATAGAACTAGTTCATTGTGCGCAAAAGTGATGCAAGCGACAAGACGAGAGGCTGTTCTTGTATGAAGTTACTCTCTTGCAACCTACTTAGATCCACATTACAAAGCTAAGTTATTTTCACCTAGTACATTAGAACGAGTTAAATCATCACTTGGCAAAGCAGTTGAAGAGCTTCAATCTCTTGAATCTGTCGCTTCGCCACCCACCAAAAGAATAAAAGTTTCAGTGACAGAACCAACACCTTCAACAAGCAAATCTATCACAGAATCTCTCTCTCAGTTTCTTGAGTCAAGCAGTAATGACGAGACCTACGCGATGTCAAAAGATGTAGTAAAAATGATCGAGAGCTATCACCAAGAAAAACGCCTGGCTGCATGTGACAATCCTATTAGTTGGTGGAAAAATGCAGAATATCTATCCATACTTGAGTAAACTTGCAAGGAAACTTTAGCCTGTCCTCCAACAAACGTACCAAGCGAGAGATTATTTAGCAGTGCTGGATTAATATATGATGAAAAGAGAAACAGACTGGCAGCAGAAAAGGCAGAAAAATTAATGTTCCTTAAGCATAACCTTCCCATAATTAAGTTTGAATATTAAACGATGAACATCTTAGTTTACTTTATTTTAATTACTCATTTATAAATATGCCTAATAAAACTTTAAACTTAATATAAATAGTTATCAAGCTAATTAAAGATCTCTTTCTATAAGGGTGGAGGTTGGGGAAAGAGGTCGGTGAGGTGCATTTGAGTTGGGTTCACGTCCCGCATCCTGGTAACACAATTATGGTTTCTAATTGTGGCTGAAACTCGACAAAATATAACGAATTTATTTGCAGACGAATTCACTAATTGATTTCTATATTAGTTAGATGCTTGATATTATTTTATATGTTCAGAGAAAAGTACAGCAATTATTGTACAATTAATCAATTATACTACATTATAGCTACAGCTCTCTCTATATAATAACTTATTATATACGTTAAACACAACAAATCTCGAATATATCCTAAAAAATAACGAAAATGTAGACATCCGCATCCGCATCCGCGGATGTTGAAATCAAACATCCACATCCGCAGATGTGAAAAAAATGACATCTGCTACATCACTAGTGTATATATAATGTTATAATGTTTCAGACCAACAAAGACCCTAGGATCCACTCATGGCTGGTTTACCTAACTGTGTTCGTAATTGTGTATTGTGCATGTCCTCTGTGGTGGTGGAGGGGACCTACAATTTTACGTAGGTTCCAAACCACAAGGAACATAAGAAATTTGTATAGTGGGCACACTAGGGGCCACGTCAGCCCATCGAGGCAGCTCCACTATGTAAAAACCACCTGTACATTGGCAACAACCAATTTTTACAAAACCAAACAATTATCAATTTAAAACTAAAGATAGAATCTCTGGATCCAGAGGATCAAGTCATAATAGACTACTATCCACAAATATGTTACACTCTATATCTATTTATAACCAACATGCAAATATATCAGATCCAAAGAATCCAGTCAATTTCATTATGGTATCCATCAATACCAGTACCTTGCCAATATATACTATTAGACAAACAGACATTAAGTACAAACCATTCGTATGGGTTCCAACTTACATACAAATTCGACTTAAAGACTGTCATGAGAACGGAACTCATTCGTAAGCCAGGGACTGCCTGTATAGCTGAAACTGTGTATACAGAGGGTCACCTGTATTTCTGTTGGACCTCATTTATTGCAGCTACAGCAAGTTCACAACAATATTCTGCTGTTTTCTTTTCTGATCCACAATCAGTCATTGATAGCAGGAATGTTGAGTGGCCAGTATGAATTGAGGTGGTAATGATGGGATCATTCCATACTGATGACCATCCATCTTGTAGGTCTTTTCTTGTTGGTGCGCAATACCCAGGTCTTAACAGATTCATCATTTATTTATATTCTTTGCAATTAGCAGCATTAAAAGCTATTGCATTGCTGTAGAAAAACTTGGCAACTTGTAGATCAAGCAGTTTCTTTGGTTTTTCTGTTGTCTTTATGACAAAATCAGTCATCTGAGGTTGGGTCAATCTTGACTTTAATGGAGTACTACAAATACTGCTTGATGGGGGAAAATACAAGATTTAGGTTTCTTCTTTGGAGGTTGAGAAGTAGAACAATTGTCAGGTCTGTTGACAGAGATACCAAAAGCTGATGAAGGTGATGATAGAAATGAATCAAATGATAGTTCAGAAACTGATGATTCAGATGAAATACTTAATGCAACTTGATCATGAGTTGGAGGATTTTCATTTCTCTTTATACATTTTTGTAAATGTGTTTTGATCCTCTCAATTTTAAAACTTAATTCCATTCCACAATGTTTGCATGACATGATACTGGCCCACTCATGAGAAGATTTCCTACCACTTCCAGCAACAAATGGCATGGTTTCTTAAATTCTTAGTGTTAAATAAAAATAATTCAGTATAGATGCTGGTAATACTAAGCTTTAGCTATTATATCTAAGTTATATTTTAAAAAAATCATCTATATGTATCTGTAACAAAATAGCAACAACCATTATCAAGAACAATGAATAAATACTGTACTGTATATAAGCACAAAAAAATTTTAAAGGCCAGTTTTTAATTTTATTACACTTTTCTTATATTAGCTATAGAAAATTCGAAAAAACCTGATAAAACCCAGGTGGGTTGGGTTTTTTAAAAAAAACCTAGTTTTTTGCCAACCCTGTGTGACCATTGGCAATATGATAATTAAAACCTACTCTAATAGACAGAATTTATTTCCACAACAGTTTCAATGCCCACTGGCATCCTCTTCGGGTGGATACAGAAAAACGAATGAACCAAAAACAAGAGGAAAAACAGTCCAGGGACCATTAAGAAATTCGTACCTAGGTTAGATCCCATTCTCCCGACACTGGAAGGGCATTTTTTATTAAAGGGACCTGCTTATAAGTACATTCACACAAATTTAAAACTATCTTCTTGTTCTATACATACAGATTCTATTATTTTTTTACATTATTATTACATATAATATTGCATTATTATTTATTACAGAAATTATAAATTTATTATTACACTGTTTATTATATAGAAATTGTAAACCAAAAAATGAATAAAAAAGGCAAGAAGGAAACAAGCCAGAGACCATTAAAGAATTCGCACCTAAGCTAGATCCCGTTCCCACAACCCCAGAAGGGCATTTTTTTTTTTAAAGGGTCCTGCTTATAAGTACATTCGCACAAATTAAAACTATCTTCTTGTTCCATACATACAGATTCTATTATTTTGATATAATCACTACATTTATTATTGCATTTATGTTTTTTAACATTTATGATTATTACCTTTATTATTACATTTGTATTTATTTCCGCATTTATTACTTCCATTATTACATTTTACTAAAAAAAAACAAAAAAAACGAATGAACCAAAAGCAAGTAAGGAAATAATCCAGAGACCTTTAAGAAATTCACACTTAGGTTACAACCCATTGACCCAACGTCGCAAGGGATTTTTTTACCAAGAATCTCATTAAAGGGTCCAACTTATAAGTACCTTTGCACAAATTAAAATTATCTTGTTCTATACATACAGATTCTATTTTTCTTCTTTCAAATGACAATTATTACATTTATAAAGTACCTTACTTGATTCCCAATCTATAGCATGATTATTTTGGCTGGTGTGATAAAAAATGGCATTATTGGTATTACAACTTCTGAAGGCATATTTGTGTTCTTTAACACGGGTTTCAATATTTCTTCCAGTTTCTCCTACGTATACTAAATCACAACTTTTACAGGGAATGCTGTAGACACAGGCTTGTTCCTGTTTTGCAACATTATTCCTAACCAATTTACTTTTCACGGTAGATGAATATTTGAGCGCCAATGCCAAAGCAAACTTAAAATCTTTCATCAATGGTTTTACTCTTTCTTAGCCAGCAATGTAAGGCAAAATCACATATTGTTTTTGGTTAACTGAAGGTTCTGAGGGGCATAAAAAGATTTTCTGGTTTTAAAATACGCCTTTCTGATAAACCACTCAGGATACTTTAAATCCTTAAAAATTTTCCAAATCTTTGAATATTCCGGGTCCAGCAAATATGGGCTACAAATCCTGAGTGCTCTTAGAAACATGGAAGAAATAATTGAGCTTTTAACCCCTTCATCATATGAAAAATAATGAATGTACGAATTACAATGAGTATGGTAGGTTTTCTATAGACCGTGACATTGGGCTTTCCACTTTCGTTAATGACCAAAACATCTAGAAAAGGTAATTGTTTGTCATTCTCCCATTCATATTTAAATTTAATAGAGGGAACAAGATTATTTAATGACAAAGAAAATGTCAAAGTTGTTCCAGTGGTCAGGCCAAAATGAGAAAATATCATCTACATAATGAAATCAAATTAGATTCATGGGACATATTGTTTGCAACAATTCCAACTCATAATATTCCATGTATAATGTACTCAGTATTGGGAATAAAGGGGACCCCATTCCCATACCAAAACATTGCAAATAAAATTCTTCAGCGAAGGAGAAGGCATTATTGGTGACACAGAGTTTTATCAGTTCTAAAAATATAGGTGTGGGCATGCCTAGTTCTACGTTATATGTTGCCAATTTTCTATCTAAAAAACCAAGTACATCATCAATGGGAACTTTCGTAAACAAGGACTCAACATCAAAACTGATCATTCTTCCCCGCTTTAAATCTAGACATAACTTTGTTAATAAAGTCACAGGAATTAGTGATGTGCGAGCCTGAAAATTTACCAACTAATGGGGACAATTTATCTGCAAGAAATTTAGATAACCTGTAACTAAAGGAACCCCTGTCTGAAATAATGGGATGAAACTGTTGTGGAAATAAACTAGAGCTGTCTATTAGAGTGGGTTTTAATCATCATATTTTGACCTTCACATAGAAAAAAGAAGTTTTCTGCGTTGACCACTGGCAACTTTACCCAAACAGAAAAGTTTCCAGTATCACATGATTTGTACACATTTGTTGATTAGAAAAAACAGAGAATGTATGTGCCATATTCATAAGTTATTTCTTTACTAGCTGTGCTTGCTGTATCTCAGGAATTTTCAGTTAATGCACTTAACTCCAGACTAAACAATCTGCAAAATACTTGTGTGACACTCCCATTTTTGGCAAAAATCCTTCTCTCCAAATTGTGATAGTCATGAAAAATTCTCGTACTTTAAAAAAATGACAAAACTTGGTTAATGTTAAGATATCACCACCTGAATTTTGAAAACCTAACTGTAATCTACATAATATAATACTTTTTTCAAGAGCAGGAGCTGATACAGGGCATAACTTCTCTAGCTTTAACCTGAATGGGTAGAATCACAGTTTAGCATTGTAAAAATTTTTTTTTGCCAATATCCTATTTTGGCATCCCAAATTATTTAACCAACTAAAAATAAATGGCACTTCAACACTTTCAAATTACTTGTTTATGTTAATTAGGTTAATTGACTGCCTGGTTAGGTCAACTGTAGAGGTGTACCGATACCGATACTACAAAAAAGTGCCGATACCGATACTTTTTAATTAATTAATAGTTTTAAAATTTATTATTAATAAAAGTTCAAGTAAATGATATAATCTCTCAATTAACTTAAAATGCCTTTCCCAATCCCAACTTTAGTTCCATTTAATTTCATAATAATAAGGTTTCAATTTCTCTCTTCTTTTTCAGTCTGTTTTCTTCTTCTTCTACCAATTTTAGTTCTGCCTTGATTTCTTCATCATGTTTGCTATGTAAATGCTTCTGTAAATTAGTGGTATTACATACTTTCTCATATTTTCCACCTCTAGATATTAACTCATGGCATAAGTTGCATTTTGCTTTCAGTGTTATAGTGATACTGTTTTCGTCCTGTTGATCTAAAGAGACAGTATAAAATTTCCACACAACTGCTTCCACTTTTTGATTTATAACTTGCCATTTTCAATTTAAGGGGCTAAATTGTTGATGATTATTATTAATTATTAAAAATAATTAAAGTGTTCCAACATATCACTCTTAATAATTATGTTGAATGAGAATTATTAATCTTATAAATTAATAAATAAAGGCCTATTTATTTGTTTGAAACAGAAATTTAATAGTTCTTAATTTTACTCTGAAATAGATATTGAAGAAATTAGAACCTAATGTATTAAATAAAAACCATTAATTCCTATAACTAATAACTATATAGGGTATAGCTATGCCTTTTACATATGGATTTCATTCCTTAAAAGGTAGGCTAGAAGATGGTTGCATATTATTAAAAGGGCTTTCATTCCAAAACAGCTCAAAATAATATTAAATTCATTAAACTAAGAGTTAATTAAATAAATTAATAAAGAAATTTATTCATTTTAATTATAGAATAGTTTTTATTATAATAATATAGCGGAGCAATGACTACATGCTATTAGTCTAGCTTAGCCATTACTTTTACAATTAAGATAAGTATATATATTTGAAATCAATTAATAAAAAGACAATATATATCTTATTGCTGTAAACTATTAGCTATCATATATAGCCTACAGTAATGAGACTAAGGTCACAATGGGCTCGTGTAGTTTACTTAGGGCCTTGGCCCTAAAGCCATTACTAATAAAGTTAGGAGATATAAATTTAATGTTGTATAAAAATATTTTAAATTAAATTAATACAAAGATGATAATTTTATAACTTATTACTGTAAAGTATATTATCATACACTGGTATATATTGGGGTATATACAGTAAAAGTACTGCTATCACTGTAGGCTGGTCTAGCTTACTTGGGCCCTATAGCCATTATTAATACATAAGAATTGCAAATTTATTTACCAGAAATATTTTTTATTTTATCAATATATATATTTGAAATTAAATTAAGAAAAAGAAAATATATATATATCTTATTATATAAAGTTCTAAACCAATGAATGCATATAATGATAGTGTATTATCAATAACTTTACAGATGAAATTCAAGTAACTGAATGGTTTATTATGATTATGCATGCCGCGTGGTGCCATCTATGAACAACTTTACAAAACTTTCATTTTTACTGAAAACTATTACTGTAATTTGAAATTGTATATTTATATGATACTGTATTACTGTATTGAATATTTGTAATCTTGTATAGGGGCCTATAGTTACATTTTATGATTTTTTGTTTTGTTAGTAAATGTAAACATTGCTAATTTTGATAAAATATATATTAAACAACTAAATAAGATATTACTGCATAATAATAAAAAAATTTAATTTTATATAAAATAAGATAATTTCTTCAAAAAACAGTAATTCAAAGTATCGGTATCGGTTTTCAGAACAGTATCGGGCGATACCGATACTTTGTGAAAAGTGGCTGATATGGCCGATACCAATACCGATACATCGGTGCAACTCTAGCTCAACTGTACACCCTTGATGATTGGTTAGGTTAAGTCTTGATATTTTCGTTAGTTTAAACGAAAATGTAATGACTTAGCCCAGGGGTCCCCAACTTTTTTGTGCCGAAGAGCACATTCAAGACTACCGGTAGTGCGGCGGGCACCATTTACTTTTTCAAGGCAAATTTATAGTTGGACTTAATACGGTAATGAACATAATACACAAAAAAAACATTTAATTACTATGTAAAATAATGAACATAATACAAAAAAAAAAAATAAGGATAGGCTAACTAAGAATCTTAGAAACATTATCAAAACGATAACTTAATTTATTTATAAAGAAATAATTATTTTCAAATAAATGAGCATCTGTTTCTGTAATTAACTACTAAAATTTAATAAAATGTTAAGTATGTTACATATTTTAAATATTTAGTAACTAAATATTTAAAATATGTAATATACTTAACATTTTATTAAAAATTTAAATAAAAACTTATCAATCGTAGTCAGTCAGTGGCGGGCACACGCAAAAGGGTCAGTGGGCACCATGGTGCTCGCGGGCAGAGGGTTGGGGACCCCTGACTTAGCCTAACCAATCATCAAGGGCATACAGTTGACCTAACTGGTTGGTTGAATAATTTGGTATGAAAATAGGATATTGTCAAAAAAAAAATTTTTATAATGATAAACTGTGATTCTACCCCTGAATGACATCTTGTATTCTAATAATTAATAATTTTTAATGTTATGATATTGTATAATATTATATAATAGTGGGCTGGCAATACTTGCATGACACCAGCATGACAAATTCTAAATCACCCCACCCACCCCTGTATCCATGCCTGAAAAGTAGCTCACTGAACAAAGAACAACTACAGAGTAGGTCTCACTCTTTGCAGGGTGTGCTAAGTTTTTCAGACTGGCTTCTTGGGCTAAAAGTAACTGTACACTAAAATTAAAATAATTATTATAGGCTATTATGCAGCTAAGGGGCATCATGGCTTTATATACACTACCCTTTTCGACTTTAGAAATATATGTAAATCATGCTACAATTAATTATATACTTGGGAAATATCATTTTATGGTGAAGTTTAAGGAATTATGTTAGAAAAAAATTCAAATTTGCTACTAACACCGCCATGATCAACATGGCAGATGTCAACTAATCACCAAGCAACAAGCACTTTCATGACATCATCCAGCCAATCAAATTTAAACCTGGCTTTATCCCAAGTTTAAAATTGTGCCATTTCTCAGTCTAAATTCCAACATGGTATGCAAAACTTGCAATCTTAATTATATCTAAGTTCATTATTATTTTTTTCATTATTGTTGTAGAGTGAGCATGTGATAATGCAGTGCTGTGATCTATCTGCTTGTGAGTTACCTCTGGTCAATCGAATGCCCAGTTAGGTCAATTGAATGCCTTTGATGATTGGTTAGGTTGTCATGATATTTTCATTAGTTTTAACAAAGATATCACCACTTAACCTAACCAATAGTCAAAGACTTACAGTTGACCTAACCAGGCATTCAATTAACCTTAGTTATTTAATTGGTGATTCTATCTTTAGTTTTAAATTGATAATTAATTAGTTTTGTAAAAATTGGTTGTTGCCAATGTACAGGCAGTTTTTACATAGTGGAGCCACCTAGATGGGCTGAAGTGGCCCCTAGGGTGCCCACTATAAAAATTTCTTGTTCTTTTGTTCTTATTTTTTTCTGCATTATTTGGTGATAATTCTTGATTTTTTCTTACTACTTTTTCTTGCTTTGTGCAGTGGTACTTGTCTGTCCAAAAAACCTTAAAACTGGTGTTTTTTTATAATTCCACAACTACTGATAATATCTACTACAAAGCATGAAAAACATACAGAAAAAACAAAAATTATCACCAAACTTGGCGATGCCCCTTAGCTGCATAATAGGGTGCCACTTATTTGGGGTGTTTTTCATTTTTTGGGAATTTCTATCAGGACGGGCGCATTTCTGGTGTCATTGCGTCTAAAAACTGTGTGTAAAATATTTTTGAAATAAAATAATAATTAGAACTGCCTCAACGAGGTCAAAGTTTATACTTTTTGTCGAAAAGTACTCATGGCGTTCTGTTATCATGTCAGTTTTCGTTTCGATAGCTGCTGTAGTTTCTGAGTTGAAAAATGATAACAGACAGACAGACGGACGGTCAGAGTCGTTGGTTTAGTCTTCCGCACTGGTGTACAGAAGACTAAAATGAGGTATTATACAGGGTGTAACACGAGTTTATCCAAATATTGATACAGGCGAAAGAACATGTTATTCTAAGTAGAAAATGGGTTGGGACGAGTTTTGCCAACACTAACAGTGTTTCATTCTCTTTTTCAGTGAGTTCTGAAACGACATGATGGCTTCGGCAACAAGATCTAAAACAGCAGTCTATCTCCTGGGGACCGTGGACCACAGCATCACAGGAAGCATGCTGCCTACGGGAAAGCAGGCGCTTCAGTACTTTTTCCACCTTCACCTTGACGTCAAGAAGCCGATCAAGGAAGCAGCCGCTGAGACAGTGACCGCAGTCAAGGAATTCTGGGAGCGGTCCCGTATTCCTACGCAGAAAGACCAACGCGCAAGGGACAAGGTTCTCCGAATGTACGAGAAGTGGCGGGCTCTGAACAAGAACTCGAAACGGCGCACTGTGACCCAAATCAGGAACGAGGCCGAGTTCCTCTCATCCCTTGACCGCCTCTTCGACATCGCACACGAACAGGCGATGTCGATGATCACAATCGAAGAGGACAGGGAGTTCCTGACGGGACAAAGGGCCGAGGTGCGGCGCGGCTGCATCTCCTCCACACGTGACATGACGCTGCACACTGAGGAGGAGCGTGCGAGGAGACAGGAAGCGGAAAGGAGCCGCCGGCAAGATGATGAAAGGGCGAACAGAGAGAGCCGAGAAGAACTCGTCGAACTGGCATCGAGCTCCAGCTCAGGTGCAAGCAGCCCGACTCGGTCACCGACACGGCGTCGTCGCCGAGAAGAAGAGGAAGAGCTCTCTCTCCCGGGCCCGTCCACGTCGAATGCAGAAGCATCTACGACCCCTTTACCACCCAAGCGATTCCGCGCGTCAAAAAAGATGATCACCCCTGATCTCTCCGCAGCGATGGATCGGACGAAACTTACCAACCGAGAAGGTGTTTTTTTGCTGTCAGCGGCTGCGAGGAGCTTGGGCCACGACCCTGAGGAGCTGGTCTTGAACCGCGAATCCTCCCGCCGCGACCGAGCAAAGTTCCGTGCTATGGCAGCAGCGGAAATGAAGGCAGCCTTCCATCCTACTGTGCCGCTGACCGTTCACTGGGACGGGAAAATCGTACCAGCAGCTGACGGAGGCCCTGCTGAAGATCGCCTTCCAGTTCTGGTGTCTGGGGAGAACGTCGACATGCTTCTGGCTGTGCCCAGCCTCCCCGACGGCACCGGCCGCGCCATGGCGGAAGCCGTCCTCTCTGCCCTCGAGGATTGGGACATCAAGGGACGGATCTGTGCCCTCTCTTTTGACACCACCGCCTCAAACACAGGACTCTCAGGAGGAGCTTGCTATATCATTGAGCAGAAACTCGAGAAGACAGTGCTTCATTTGGCTTGCCACCACCACATCCACGAACTGGTGTGCGAGAAGGCATTCACGGCGTGCCTCGGTCCCTCTACTGGTCCTGACATCCTCCTGTTCAAACGATTCGCCGCCCAGTGGGACTTCATCGATCAAACCAAAGCGAAGCCCTTCGAGGATGGAACCATGCCGCAGCACCTGAAGGACACCCGCGACGACCTGCTGATCGAATTCAGCCGCCTCCTCGACGGTCAACATCCACGTGATGACTACAGGGAACTTCTGGAGCTCTCTGTAATTGTGCTGGGCGGTCCGAACAAGCGGGGTGCCCGGTTCGCTCGTCCCAGCGCCTTCCATCGCGCGTGCTGGATGGCAAAAGTCATCTATGCCATCAAACTGTTCCTGTTCCGGGAACAGTTTCAGATGTCGTCAGGCGAAGCGGCTGGAATCTGGCAATTCACCATCTTCGCCGTGTCCATCTACGTGACGGCCTGGTACAAAGCGCCGCTCCCGGCAACAGCCCCAGCCGCGGACCTCGCGCTGCTCAAGGCCCTCGTCTATTATCCGGACTCAGCGGTGGCCAAGGCGACGGCGACAGTCTTCGCCAGGCACCTATGGTACTTGAGCGAGCGCCTCGTCACCCTGGCCATCTTCGACGAGGGTATCGACTTGGCGACAAAGCGGGAGATGATTAAAGCGATGGAAGAAGAGGAAGGATCGGAGGATCCCCCGCGGCGTATCAATGTGGACCTGTCCACCGCCTCAATCGCCAACAATACATTGGCCAAGTTCACAACGACTACATCAAAGGAGTTCTTCAAGGTTCTGGACATCAGCACCGCCTTCCTGCTCAAGGATCCGGAGGAGTGGCGGACGGACCCAGCCTTCATCGCCGCATCCCGCCGAGTCCAGGCCCTTCAAGTTGTCAATGACTTCGCGGAGCGCGGGGTGGCGTTGATGCAGTCTTTCAACCTGGCCCTTACCAAGAGTGAAGACCAAAGGCAGTTCCTCTTACAAGTGGTCGAGAAGCACCGCTGTGACTTCCCAACCGCCCGCAAGTCCACCGTGACCTCTGCAAAGTAGGCAACAATGAGAGGGAGATGGGCGCCCATGATACCCCCCCCCCTTGAGGGGCTAATACTCGAGTTGAGGGGGACCTAGAGTTGAAAGTATGAAGTCCAGTTATATGTTTTAGGTCAAGATTAGTAGCTTGAACAAACTAGAAGTGATATTTTATTTGCTAGAGGCATAGAACATCATGATCTAAAATTTCTACTTTTCGAGAAAATATACAAACTTTGACCGTATTGAGGCAGTTCTAAATATTGTTTTATTTCAAAGATATTTTACACACGATATTTTTTGACAAAATGGAACCAGAAACGCGCCCGTCCCGATAAAAATTCAAACTTTCGAAAATAAGTGTCACCCTACTGCATAATTACCTTATTATATAACAGTGGAGCAGATAAAGAAAAGGTCAATATTTAGGAGATGCACGGCCTCCAAATTCAGATTTTTCATTCATACTAGTCGTTAGTAAACATGTTTTGATGAATTTTTAAAAAACTAGACCTTGTACTTCTAAAAAATGAGATCGATCGATTTTTTGACATTTTCTGAGTCATGAAACTTTATCCATCGCAAAGGTTAGTTATTTTTCTATTGATTTAGTGAGGGTTAGGTTAACCTAACCTTCACTAAATCAATGGAAAAATAACTAACCTTTTATTGTGGCAGTGGATAAAGTTTCACGATTTCTCTCAAACAATAATGCAGGATAGGCTTATGTCTCCAGCTCACAAAACCAAAGTATCTCAGAAAATATCAAAAAATTATTAAAGTGAAAAAATTCAACATCTCTCTTATTTTTTAAAAACACAAGGTCTAGTTTTTTCAAAATTCATCAAATAATATGTACTAACGATTGGTATGAATAAAAAATCTGAATTCAGAGGCTGTGCATCTCCCAAATATTGACCAAAGAAAATTAAGGCATCTTCAGTAGAATGAAAGAAAACTCATTTGGGTTAAGATTTGGTAGAACACATCCACCAAACTATATTGATATTTATGCAATGAGATAGTAAAAAAAAAAAAGAAGAAGAATGCTTTATTCTATACCTACTAATTTTGGTAGAAATTCCTATTTATCAAGATATTTATTTTCAAAATTATTAAATTTTAGGTTAGGTTACTTTTGCCATGAATATTACTAATGAAAAACTAACTAACGAAAGGTTAGGTTAAGTTACTTTTGCTATGAATATTAGATACAGACAAAAATAGGTTTTTTCAGTATATTTCATGCTGTTCAATTGATTCTGGCCATTTTAGCCCACAATTTTCCTCTTCTTCAAAGCCCTACCCACTTACAGAAACAGGGTTGCCAGATACTTTTCAAGAAAAGTACCAAGAACACTACCTAAAAGTAGCAAAATAGAATTCAAAGTAGCCCAAAATAATAAATAAATAAATAAATATATATATATATATATATATGGGATGAATTTCACAATAAAACACGTGAAATGAATGAATGCTGCAAACCCACAAGGAAAAAGAAAAATGATTCCAAGGCCTTTCGTGTATTCAAAACTACACCTCGTCAGGGAATGAAGTTAAAAGGCGAGAAGCCCATATATATATACAACGTACAGGAAAAACAAAACAATTAGCACATACTTAACAAGGGTTAATGAGAGGCAAAAGAAATTTTAACATGATATCGTCAATTTTATAAGTCCCCGAGCTGTTATTGAAATTGTTTTTAAAATGAATAAATGCACATTCTAGAATATTTCGTTCTATTATATCTCTGTTTTTAACAAGCGCTTTAGAACTATCCCACTTGATGCTATGGTTACATCTATACATATGGTTAAATAAAGCATTGGAAGTACTAGCTGTTCTACAAGCATATTTATGCTGTTTTACCCTAATATCTAACGTTTTACCCGGTTTGGCCTATATATACTGAGTTACATTGTGTACATCCTATCGAATACACACAACCAACAACATTATCAGGGCTATTCTTTATTAGGCGTGATTTAACAGTATTATTATACTTAAAGATTACATTAATGCCAATTGCTTTAAGTACAGTTGGAAGGTATTGAAAATTAACATGGTAAGGTAGGCTAAGGATATTTTTACGCTGAAATTCCTTTACAATTACATTATTATAATACCTATTCTTGGCTTTCTTAAGACAGTTATCTAAAAATGAAATAGGATAACATAATTTAGTACCAATATTCATGATATTGCATAACGCGTGTCCTCTTCACTGTTTCTCTTTTTACAACCATATTCCCTTCTCTCCGATCGATTTTTAGAAGTTACCGTTCTGCTATTGCTCATGCACATTCTCTTAAGAACCAATTCGATTTCCTTAGGAAGTGTTATAGTGAAAAAGTCATCCCAAAATCCCTGCTTGGAAGACGATACCGTATGTTGGACGATACGCCGTTCGGTGACACCGAAAGGATTATTTTAAAGAAACATATTAATATAGCCCGCATTGAAGTGAAGAACGCCTTCAGAGAGTCCGAAGTAAGAAAAAATATATTTTTTTCCACCGTTCCTCATGCGTGGAGAAGTACACTTTTGGATGATATTTACAACAACTTACGTAGAAGATGCAGAACTCAGAATAGGAAATTAAACAATAGACTGGAGGATTTAATTCATAATAGTTACTGGACTAAAAAAAGTGATTTTAGTAATATTGTTAACTTGTCGTCCCAAGAACTAGACTTCAATATGAAATGTGCGTTAGGTTTTGGATTAGGTTTCTCAGTCCCAAAAAAGCCCAGCAGTTTACTGATTGCTAAGTCTTTTATTAATTTTGAAAAACACAGTAATATTTCCGAAAGTGAGGTGACTTTAGCAAAAGGTTGTGTGTATAGTGCTTTTAATACGAAGTTTGAATCGAATTATCCTTTGAGGTTTGAAAAAGCCCTAAAAACACTGAAAAATAATGATTCATTACATATTACTAAAGCGGACAAATCCAATTCGATCGTCATCATGGACAAAAACAGTTATGTTGAAAAGATGAATACGTTATTAAGTGATCGTGACACGTACAAACCTCTAAATAGAGACCCATTGGAGGATGTTAATAAAATGTTTAACAGAAAATTAAGAGAAATATTAAAAAATAACTATAATGGGCTTTCACAGCAGTTTCTTAGTATTAATTCGTCACTACCATATCTGTACGGCTTAGTAAAAAAACACAAAGTTAATAATCCCATGAGGCCTATTGTTAGCTCAGTGGGCTCCGTAACCTATAAGCTATCGAAATGGTTAGTTAGTTTATTAACACCATTAGTTGGCTCTGTTTCTGAGTCACATATTGTAAATAGCATGGATCTTATTGACAAACTGAAGTTCCCTAATGACCCTAATTTCAAATTGGTAAGCTTCGATGTATGCTCGCTATTCACAAAAGTCCCTGTTGATGACCTACTTGATTTCTTAAAAGATAAGATTTCTGAATATTCTTTCCCTGTTCAACACAACACTCTTATTGAGTTAATTAAGCTGTGTGTCAAAGATTGTAAATTTCAGTTTGAAAATAAGTTTTATGTTATGTCGTTTGGATTGGCTATGGGAAATCCCCTTTCACCTGTACTAGCTAATTTATATATGGAATTTTTTGAAAGTAGAATTTTGCCTACGATTGTTAATTTTAACCTGGTTTGGTACAGGTATATAGATGATATTTTATGCCTTTGGCCTAATAATTTGGATGTGGACTTATTTCTTGGTAGGCTCAACAATTTAGCCCCATCTATTAAGTTTACAGTTGAAAAAGAAAATGAGGGAAGCCTACCTTTTCTTGATCTAAAAATTTGGAGATGCTCTAATCAGTTCAAATATGAAGTCTACCGTAAGCCTACTAATAATAACTCTTACGTGCATTTTTATTCTGACCATCATCCTTCGATTAAATCCTCTATTTTCTCTGCTATGTTTCTTCGAGCATTGAGAGTTGTCAGTCCTGAATTTTTAGATTCCGAGTTATGCAATATCATGAATATTGGTACTAAATTATGTTATCCTATTTCATTTTTAGATAACTGTCTTAAGAAAGCCAAGAATAGGTATTATAATAATGTAATTGTAAAGGAATTTCAGCGTAAAAATATCCTTAGCCTACCTTACCATGTTAATTTTCAATACCTTCCAACTGTACTTAAAGCAATTGGCATTAATGTAATCTTTAAGTATAATAATACTGTTAAATCACGCCTAATAAAGAATAGCCCTGATAATGTTGTTGGTTGTGTGTATTCGATCGGATGTACACAATGTAACTCAGTATATATAGGCCAAACCGGTAAAACGTTATATATTAGGGTAAAACAGCATAAATATGCTTGTAGAACAGCTAGTACTTCCAATGCTTTATTTAACCATATGTATAGATGTAACCATAGCATCAAGTGGGATAGTTCTAAAGCGCTTGTTAAAAACAGAGATATAATAGAACGAAATATTCTAGAATGTGCATTTATTCATTTTAAAAACAATTTCAATAACAGCTCGGGGACTTATAAAATTGACGATATCATGTTAAAATTTCTTTTGCCTCTCATTAACCCTTGTTAAGTATGTGCTAATTGTTTTGTTTTTCCTGTACGTTGTATATATATATGGGCTTCTCGCCTTTTAACTTCATTCCCTGACGAGGTGTAGCTTTGAATACACGAAAGGCCTTGGAATCGTTTTTCTTTTTCCTTGTGGGTTTGCAGCATATATATATATATATAATATATATATATATAATATATATATATATATATATATATATATATATATATATATAATTTCGTTATTTAATTTTAAATACTAAATTTTATTTACCTTATATGATTCACAAATCACAGTTATATGGAATTTAATAACTTCCCTTCTTCATCTTCATTGCTTTCAACTTCGTCATTAGATTTCTTTTATATGTCAGAATTATATTTTAACATTGATGAAGACTCACAATTGAGTCACTGAGTCACGATCGACTCTGGTCAATCTGAACACCTGGTATAGTTATATAGTACTGCTGCAGTATATGAGTCAACCATACACAAAACAAAAAATATACAATTTAAATTAATATGGAATTCATATTAATGTATATATTGGTACCTAATTATTCATTTTTTGACCCAGTCTCTTTTTATAATGAGAGCAAACTTTTCTGGTCAATTTTGAGGTGCTCTGCATGAATCTGCCATCCGTTTCCTGTGCAAATGCGTAGTTTTCGAGATATCATCATCTTGAAAACTATGCATTTACACAGGAAACGGATGGCAGTTTCGTACAAAACACCTCAAAATTAACCAGAAAAGTTTGCACTCATCATTTTCGTTTAAACTAACGAATTTAAATGAAAATATCATGACTTAACCTAACCAATCATCTAGGGCATACAGTTGACCTAACTGGTATCACGTACTGAACTGTTCGCAAAACATTAGGACCGATCAATTTATGATGCGTGATCTTTATGGGGGCTCCGTCCCCGTATCCCCCGAGACCTAAATTATACAAATGATAATGTAATAACATGTGCCAACCTTGCATGGGTAGTCTACTAAATTTCGCCTGCCCTTAAACTGAAATGACACGTTTATTTTTAGGATTTTTTTTATGGCATCTAAAGACCTTCTGGTCTTTTCTTAAAATACAAGCACTATTGTATTTAGGGCAGGTCACGGATGTCTTAATTATTCTGTGATTAAAAAAAAGGTATAAACTCTTGTTTTCATCGAGGACAATATGGCGGATCATGTCTTCAAAATCAAGTTCACAAGACACGTCATGATACTAGAACGAAAATCACCAAACTAACAAGTAACAGAAAGAAGTAGGCAAAATCAAGAAAAAGTAGCCAAAAAAGGTAGCCAAAATAAACAAACTAACCAAAATTTATATACATACATATTAGAAAGTAAAAAATATTTTTTATATAAAAAAGTACATTTTATACAAATTTGGGTAATTATTCATTTTAGTGCTTTTCCTCCTTTCTGAACCAAAACACATTTTTCTGATGTTTTGTGGTGTGATTTGTTCAAATCTGAACTTCGTTTCTTTGGGAAATGAGCCATTTTTAAGAAATTTTAAAATTGAAAATTTCTCAAAAACGGCTCATTTCCCAAAGAAACGAAGTTCAGATTTGAGCAAATCACACCAAAAAACACCAGAAAAATGTGTTTTGGTTCAGACCTAACCCAACCCAAACTGACCTGACCTGACCCAACCCAAACTGACCTGACCCAACCCAAACTGACCTGACCCAACCTAGACTGACCCGACCCAACCTAGACTGACCCGACCCAACCCAACCTAGACTGACCCGACCCAACCCAACCTAGACTGACCCGACCCAACCCAACCTAAACTGACCCGACCCAACCTAACTGACCCAACCCAACCTAAACTGACCCAACCCAACCTAAACTGACCCAACCCAACCTAAACTGACCCAACCCAACCTAAACTGACCCAACCCAACCTAAACTGACCCAACCCAACCTAAACTGACCCAACCCAAACTGACCCAACCCAACCCAAACTGACCTGACCCAACCTAACCCGCGTTTTTTCGCAATTTCTTACCTTAAATAGCACCGTTAGGGTATTTATATAAATCCGTGGCAACCAACATGAATTTGTGGAGACGTTGTTGAGAGGGATATTCACGGTTAAACAAGTACCATGCAAGATACTTTGAATAGGATTGGGTTTTGTTGCCAGACCGTAATATCCAGCTCTTCACGTCTTTCCAACAACGCTCAATATTTTTAATGTGAACGGTGTCTTCCACGAACCGCTGTGAATGGTTGACTGTCCAGTGAATGTAGCCTAGATTTCCAAGTTGAGAATACGCACGCCACTCGTCGGAATAGATTGTAGTCCCAGGCCTAATATGTTGCTGGATCAGGCGAACAATAACACTAGGTAAAACACAGTGACTCGTAAAGAAAGCTTCAGCACCGGCTTCTTTCTTATAAATATCTTGTATTAATTGATAGTAATCCAAATCACAACCTTCACAAATCATAATGAAAACGAGACTGAGAAAATGAGTATCCATTACGAGAGATTCAAAATGTATGTCTCTGATTGGTCAGATAAGGTCACGTGAAACCAAAACGATGTAATTGGTTGTTTTGACCTATGTTTCCTAATTTTGCCACGAGATGTCTCCCCATAAAACTGGAGAGGGCAACATTCGTTAAAATTTTAATAGCATTAAGAGCTAAATACTCGGTCAATGGCCTATAATGGCTGCTTTTTACGTGTAATTTTTTTTTTTTTTCATAAAAAATAATTATTACATTTCCTTGATTTTTATCAGTTTCCCTGAGGTTTCAAGGTGTCCTGAATACGAATTTATATGTTAAATTGTCATAGAATGTCTCCTTCTATCGAAAACGAACAAAGCATTAAAACAAATATTAACCCAAATTTGCAAAAGATAATATATATATATTTTCTTATTCAGTTTTGATTGGTTATTAAATATATATTACTGTTATAGCTGGGTGTGACTGGGTCAAAAAACGAATATTAACCTATATATTTAACTAATATATTAATATTTTATTTCAATAAAATTTATCAATTTTCAAAATAGCCTAAAATAGCATTACAATTTTTTGGAAGTAGCCCAATCTTAAATTTTAGTAGCACCAGCCCATTCCAAGTAGCCCAATTCGCGAAAAGTAGCCCAATCTGGCAACCCTGTACAGAAATCCAAATTGTTGGTACCGTAGTTGAAGGGGTGGGGGGTATCTCCATAACGGTGCATTTGCGTCAAAAATCAAGGTCAGATTCAATTGAAATAGCATGAAATACACCAGAAAACCCTATTTTCACCACCAGTTTGGGTGGATGTGTTCTACTGAATCTTTACCCTTTATTTGTACTAATGTTGCTATACACTGCAATCACAATGAAATTACCAAGCAACGCCCAGTTAAAAAGCAGGACTTACCACCAAGAACTATTAACGGCCTACGGAGCTTCATTTAGTTTGGTCTGCTTTAGCCTGGTTAAGATCTGAACTCTCCATGAGCTGGGGAAAAAATGCGCCAATTTCAATGAAACTAGGCCTAATTAGTTTTAAAAGGTCGAGCTCCAGATAGTCAACTCTGCAGATCTTACTCATAAACCATGACCAGGTCATTAAGTACAGAAGGCGGCTTCGGGACTAAGACATAAATCAATTAGGATATTAGGCCTATTCTGCTTCACAAACAAAACTAGCCTATAGTCCTAAGATAGACTAAACCCTATTACGCCAAAACTGAACGCTTTTTCTTCTTTTGTGTTTGTGACGACGAGTTTGCTTTTAATCATGCTAGATACAGACACAAACCAAAGATTACAAGCAGGCACTATTAGGCACATATGGGATAGTCCTGCTATTCAACCTAAACTGTAGAATTTCAGACTTCACTCAAACTTTTATAATTATAATATAATAATAATACAATAATTATAGCTTAATTTTAAATCATTCATTATTATTATTTCATCTTAAATTCTCGTTTAATGTTTAATAGAAGTTTACGATAAAAAATTGTTGGAATTTAATAATGAATATAGAATAACAATTCATAATGTATACCTGTAAATTAGGTTTAATAGATAGATTATAAAAAGAAAGGAGATATGCCTATTCTGAATTTGGACGAGAGTACATGACATACAGGGGCGGATCCAAACCGATCTGCATCGGTCAAATAATTAACATGTCGGTAACCCCAGTGTCTCTAAGACACTGAAGTAAGCTAGGTTATATTATGCATGTCAGCATGTGCACCGGTCAGATCCACTGTTGCCAATTTCGCGCAGTTCACGCTAGATCTAGCGCGAAATGCGCTAAATTGACAACAGTGGTCAGATCGGTCTGGATCCGCCCTTGACATAAACCTCGAAGCCAGTACAACAGGTTCTAGAAATAGATTTAGCGCTAAATTGACAACAGTGGTCAGATCGGTCTAGATCCGCCCTTGACATAAACCTCGAAGCCAGAACAACAGATTTCGTTTTGTTCATACTCATATTCACGTTCAGAATCAGACATTGGTTTGGTATCGTGTGATTCCCTCCTCTATTCTTGTTAAATCAGGTCCTTAAATATATAGTAGTTTTTATATAGTATTAGAAAATAATTAAATATCAGAAAATAAGCCAATAAAGTTAGTTGAATACTGTAGAATAGGTAGGAAATAATAAAAATTATTGGAATCATGTATTAATTACTGTCTTTTAAGTTTTAGGTCCTTAAATAATAAAAAATAAAGCAGATAAAATGCCAAGCAAGATTCAAACTGCAAAATCTGAGCAAAGAGAAAGGCCACGCAACACCAGAGGACTCAGAGAGAAGGGGAGACAAACAGAGAGAGTCAGATAGAGTCGTTGAAAGCAATTTATTCATCCTAAGATCGTTTTGCCTTCCCTTGTTAATTTGTTTTTAATTTTTCAACCAGAGCCCGTAGTTAAGACGAGTTCATAGCAGAAAATTAACTTCATCTTTGACTAGAGCCAACGACATAGGATCTTCTATCTGCTGCCCTAGGCTTTTTATTTATGCCACGCGCGAGGGTACATCGATTTTAAATGCCTACTTAATTTTTTGGTCAAGGCTTAATCTTGTATCTTGAATTATATAACGTAAGAGTAAAGTTAAAGTAATTTGTGAATATAAGAAAACAGTATAAAAATTTTGATGTTTCATAAAAAAAAAATCCAGTTTATATAAGTCTGAAGTTATTAAATAAACGATAAAAACATTAATTTAATTAGTTGTGGTTCAGTACTGCAAAAACAAAGTTAAAGGTATAGAAAAACATTATTGGTTAGGTTACTATCCTGAGTGTGGGTGTGTAGACACACTCCAACCCACGGAAGAGACAGTGGACGGCCTATCGATCCCAGAACCTGGAACCCTTTAATATAATTATACCTTTTAATTGAGATATCTGGCAATTATTCTCCATAGAAACCCCATACCTGTGGTCTCTAATTCAGAGTACAGTATCTGTCAACTGAAGGCCAAAATCACACAGCTTTAATTTTTTTATGTACTGTATTTAGAGAGAAATAATTAACCTATTTTTCCAAAGTTGGTGTAGTCCTATTACAAACAACAAATAAACACTTTATTTCAGACTCAACAGGTACAAACATTATACAAGTGGTCCATAGAAGATTAAGAGATAGTTGTCTGGAGCACTGACTAAGTAAGCCACTGAATCACTGTGCATAATGAACATACAGTTGCCAGGGGCGTACCCAGAAATTTGCCAAAGGGGGGGCGAACTTAGAACTAATCGTAGAAGTATAATTGAAATAGAGATAAATAATTTTTATGTACGTTCATGATGAGCTTATCGTTCAGTTAGAGATGATTAACTAGCTACTGCTAAGACACATTATGAATAAAAATATAAAATTTCTATTATAAAAAATATAAAAATTATGATAAAAATCTGATTAATAACATAATATTCAATGCAGACCGCAATTAGGATGCTCAGATTTGTATTAACATAAGAATAAAAAAGTGCTAATTTCGAGATTAAGCATTTCCTTGGACTGTTACCTTTATAAAAGAAAATTATTCTCAAGGCCGGATTAAGAGTTTTCGGGATCCTACCCATTTTAGGTTTTTAGTAGTAGGGGAGGCAAGGGCTATCGCCAAAGGCGCCGAATTTTTTTCACTTTCATTCTCATCCTGTTGTAACCTAACAATTTTGGGATTAACAGTACTTTGATCATCATGCTCTGTAGAACCACTGTCAGTTTGGACATTTTTTCTTTTGAAAAAATTATAAAAGTCCATTATCTTTAGTCCTGTGACACCTGCAAATAGTACTCTACAAAGTTACAAATAGAAATAGGAATTATTACTAACCATAACATTAAAGTCCATTATAATGAAATAAAAAAATCCAAACAAAATCCGCACAAAATTTTGTTTGTGCAATACAATATGAAAAATTGTAAATTAAATGAAAACTTTGAAACTAAATTTTAAAATGTGTAAAAAACTTTATATCAAATTTTTAAATGTGTAAAAACCTGAATACCAAATTTTAAAATTAACATACTTAATGTTTCATTTCATTTATTAGTTACACGTTTGAGACCAAGCGGCCTTCACACATGATCACACACACACACATTCATACACACAAAGTTTTAATCAATACTTAAAATTATCAAAATTTAGAAAGTTCACAAACTAAATATTTAAATGAATATAAACAAAAATCGATAAACTGCGGTTGCCAGGTGCAATGAAAAATGACGCAATACTCATGAAACACAAAATCGCTAGAAAGCTAGCTATCATTTTTCGATTGGCGCATGAAATTAAATATGTAAAATATTTAATTGAATATGTAAATTAAATACGTAAAAATAATCAAAATAATAATTTATTAGCTCAAGGGGGGGGCCATCGCCCCTGTCGCCCCCCCTTCGGTAGGTCTCTGACAGTTGCCTACACCAATGCTTCCAGATTTGATATTTATAAAATATATCAGAGACCAGTCCACTAACCATTGGCTTCTATTATCTTATTGATTGACTCACTAAGCCTAGTGATAAATCTAAATACAAAATTGTGAGTAACACTGGCACAGTTAGGCACCTTATTGACTACAAACAGCACACTGACACTAGACGGAGCACCATTTATAAATCTTAGAGTTCTTAATAAACTCCTAAAAATATTATTATATGCAACATATAATTTTCTCAAATTATAGACCCTGTAGTTCCACTACAAATGAGCTGTATACATTGGAGTACAAAATGTTTTGAACAAAATCAACTTAACATCTAATGCACACATATGAAATTTTCTAACCAAAGTATTTCCTGAGCATATAATTGTCTACATTGCCTTAGAATATCAATATCACAGTCATATGAAAGACTATCAGTTAGTATGTGGCCAAGATATTGTTAGAGTCCAGTTTGTTTATTATGGACCTTTACAAGTTTACGTAGATAATTAACTAAATGCCAGGGTCACCAGCGCCCAAGTACTAGATTGGCATCCGGCACTGCGGCGCAAAATTAATTTTGATGAAAGAAGAGAAGGACTGATTATTAAATCAATACGAATTTTATATTTTATTGACAACAATTAATAAGTATATGCAAAGGGGATTTTTACCCGTAACAACTTTGATGGACATATAATGGTGAGATTAAATAATGGCCCGTTTGGCTAATATATAACAGTCTGCAAATAATACTGATTATAATAATAAATATGCAATAATACAAATAATAGTAATAATAGTAGTAATAATAGTAGTAATAATAGTAGTAATAATAATATCAATAATACTAATAATATCAATAATACTAATAATATCAATAATACTAATAATATCAATAATACTAATAATATCAATAATATCAATAATACTAATAATATCAATAATATCAATAATAACCACAATGACAACCTTGTCACAAAGGAACTTTGCTTGCTGGCGCGGTGCTTTCGAATAATAATGTGTAAAGTGGCGTCCTTTGTGTTGTCGTTGCACACAAGTTTGTTTTTACTTAATAATTTTACCAACCAGCCAAAATAATCCTTAAAAGCCCATTCATGTCTAGTCACACCACACTGAATTCTTAAGAATTAAATTTGATCACTGGACATATTTAACTTGTATGTATTTATTTATTTATTTATTTATTTATTTTAGATTTAAATATTTCACTCATGCCAATTTGTGGCAGTTTTCACTAATAAAGAATAATCTTGTGGTGCAAGGCACTACAAGTACTGCCTCCCAAAAACATGGTTGTCAGGGGTAAAAAAAAAAACACTTAAATGTCAAAACGCACTGGCTTACGAATGACTCTTCCAGAACGAGTCGTTGTTTGCTTTTGGACGGCAATATCCTGCAGCACTGGTTCTGAAGGCATGGATGGTGCTACAGGTGCAGTAGGGACATTGGTAGAAGGGGATTCTTGGTGCCTGTGCGATGGGGTCACTGGCTGGTTCAAAGACAGTTGGTTGCGATAATGAAGGAGAATTGGAAGAGGGATGATAGATTGTTGTACCCTCGGATGAGGTGGTGGTACATAGGATTTAGGAAGGGTAGATTGCTGTACCTGTATATGAGATGAAGGTACAGAAGATTGAGTAGGGATAGGTTGCTGTACCTGTATTTGAGGTGGAGGTACAGAAGATTGAGGAGGGATAGGTTGCTGTACCTGTATTTGAGGTGGAGGTACAGAAGATTGAGGGAGGATAGGATCTTTTGTTGGAGAAAAATCAAGGTATGCTGGTTTCAAGCGGTCCACAGAAACAGTTTCACGCTTGCCCACCTTGTCAATGATGAAAGTTTTGGGTTTACGGTCTAGCACAAGGAAGGGACCATCATAAGGGCAGTGAAGAGGGTAGCGGTGAGCATCATGTCTCAAGAAAACATGTGTGCAAGTTTGTAAATCAGGGGAAACGAAGGTAGTTTGTGAAGTGGAAGTTCTAGGTGCTGTGGGACGAATTTGCTTCATAACAGAGCGTAATGTCTTAACATACGAAGCAGGATCACATGTGGGGTTAATGGGTGTAGGTGTGAAAAATTCTCCGGGTAACCGGAGTGTGGTACCGTAAACTAATTCGTACTGCTCTGAGTCACCAATTGTTAGAGTCCAGTTTGTTTATTATGGACCTTTACAAGTTTACGTAGATAATTAACTAAATGCCAGGGTCACCAGCGCCCAAGTACTAGATTGGCATCCGGCACTGCGGCGCAAAATTAATTTTGATGAAAGAAGAGAAGGACTGATTATTAAATCAATACGAATTTTATATTTTATTGACAACAATTAATAAGTATATGCAAAGGGGATTTTTACCCGTAACAACTTTGATGGACATATAATGGTGAGATTAAATAATGGCCCGTTTGGCTAATATATAACAGTCTGCAAATAATACTGATTATAATAATAAATATGCAATAATACAAATAATAGTAATAATAGTAGTAATAATAGTAGTAATAATAATACCAATAATATCAATAATACTAATAATATCAATAATATCAATAATACTAATAATATCAATAATATCAATAATAACCACAATGACAACCTTGTCACAAAGGAACTTTGCTTGCTGGCGCGGTGCTTTCGAATAATAATGTGTAAAGTGGCGTCCTTTGTGTTGTCGTTGCACACAAGTTTGTTTTTACTTAATAATTTTACCAACCAGCCAAAATAATCCTTAAAAGCCCATTCATGTCTAGTCACACCACACTGAATTCTTAAGAATTAAATTTGATCACTGGACATATTTAACTTGTATGTATTTATTTATTTATTTATTTATTTATTTTAGATTTAAATATTTCACTCATGCCAATTTGTGGCAGTTTTCACTAATAAAGAATAATCTTGTGGTGCAAGGCACTACAATATTTAGTCTGAGTTACTTCTGACAGCATCATATTATTCAATTGAAATTCAGTAAATTTATATATTTGTAGGCCTTGGTCCCCATAATCATAACATGACTTTTAGCAGGATTTTATTTTATGCCGTTATCCTTCCCATACCTTTCACACACCTTCAAAAGTGTGCTGAGCCCTTTTACAGATGGAGAAATACGAACTAGATCATCTGCATACATCAGATGATTAACAATCATTGTACCAATATAGCATCCTATTTTACAGGTGTTCAGCACAACAGATAGATTATCCATATAGACATTGAATAAATAGGGGGATAATATCCCTCCCTGCCTGACACCACTGGTCACAGAGAATGGCACTGAATTAACCCCACCCCATCTTACCATCATTGTCTGGTGATTATACCAGAATATTAATATACGGACCAAGTAACCATGTACATTACGATTTACAAGTTTCATGAATAATTTGTCATAATTAACACGATGAAATGCCTTAGAGGCATCCAGGAAACACAAAAATACATTAGCATCTGGAGTTTGGTATTTACAGACCATTTCCTTCAAGGCAAACACACACACACACACACACACACACACACACACACACATCAGTACTGTATTTCATTTTTTGTTTGCATAATAATACACCTTAAAAAAAGAACAAGAATAACACACAATAAACATTTGACATTAAAAATTTGTATGAGCAGATATTTTTTAGATATTTTTATGCAAAATGAAATTGTAATTTTATGTTAGTGTAAATTTGTGCATTTTAAATATATTGTGCATATATTAACATCAGTTTTTGGAAAATATTTTAATTAAATCTCTCTAAATAGTAAAAAAGATTAAAGTATAATTTCTGCTGACAGTTGCCAAATGCTGCGAATGATGGAGACCCTATGTACAGTGCTTACAAGAAGTCTCACGTTTCTGTCTCGTCCCAAGCTAGTCTGTTAGGTATAAAATGGGCGGTCTTATGGCAGCGGAGGTGTGTTCGGATTGGTGCACATAACTTCTCTAACACAATCAATGACGTCCATTATTACGTCACTTCTGCTACATTTTAGTGTTTAAAATACAAATGATTAATAAGCAGAATGGAGCAAGTTTCGGGATGTTGGGATGGTTATGGAGCAATCCTAGTCATCATAATATTAGCTGGGCATTACATTATACTGTCTCAATATATACTGTAGACTATAGAGAACGACTAATTCGGCAAATATCCCAAATCATGGCATGATACCTAAGTTATTTTGACGCAGGTCTAAATTATTTGCTCAAATGCAATTATTGATATTAAGTAATTGTTGGGAATTGTTGTCAATATTGTTGTTTGTGATACATAGCCTACGTGAAGAATCTAATGACCAAATTCCTCAGTGAACCTCTCACGCCTCGCATTTCGAGGAAGTCACGGTCGTCTCACTAATAGATAGTTTATCCATTGTTTTAAGTGGTAACCTATTAAACGAACTATGTTAAACCTATTCCATCTTATGAAAGTTATTAGTCTAAAGCAAGACTGGTGGGCCGTGAATCAGAGAAAATTGCATTTGATTTGTTCATCGTAATTATTACGTAATATAGTATACTATATATAGTAGTATATAAGAGTTTATTGATAGCATATCATATGACAATTCCCATAAACATGTGATGACCTCGATGTTGCCAGTTTTTATTTTTTTCCTGAAACTATTACCTTCTCATAGTTTGTTTCAACAATGCATATATTATCATCTCCACGAGCGTAGACATTGCAAGAAAAGATTCTAACTAAGGATAAGTAAAGTTCTTTCATGGTCACACTATATACTTTTATGGATGTCAAACATAAAAATACAATAAAATTCTATATTAACATAAATATATATTCGATACACATTTACGTCATGGCTTTAACATCAGTATTTCGTATAGCTTCCTCCAGCATCAATAATTTCTTGCAATCGTTGCTCCCATTCGTTAATCATTATTGCCCAAAGGTTTTCAATCGGATTCAAATCAGGAGAACGTGGTGGCAGAATTAGATTAATAATCTCTGGGTGATCTTCGTACCACGCTCTCACAACGTTACTCCTATGAATGGGACTGTTATCTTCCATTAAGTAAAATGGTTCCGGTGCTGGAACCAGATACGCACGAACACTGGGTAGCAGCACCTCTTCCAGTATCTGGCAATATTGCTGTCCAGTAAAGCGTCCATCTACTTGAGTCAATTCTCCGACACCATAGCTAGACATCCAGCCCCACACACCGAGATTGATGTGACCACTACGTTTGCTCATGAAAACATTTCCTTCTTCATAGCGTTTTCCGCGCTGCCTCCAACAATGCAGGGAACCATGACTATCTGTTGAAAATGTTTTTTCGTCAGAGCACACAACTTTTCTCCAGAATTCTTCCTCCTGCGGCAAGTATTGCAAGGCAAATCCCATCCGCGCCTCTTTATGCTCAATCGTCAATGCAGGTTTTATAGCTGGACGGCGAGAAAAATACCCTGCCTCGTGAAGTTTGTTGTTCACTGTATTTGCGCTACAACGAAGGTTCAGGTGTCTGTAAATATGCGTCGCTGGAACAAACGGATGCTCTCTGGCATGATTAACAATCGCAGCATCTTCCTCTTGAGATGTTGAACGCGGACGACCAGACCTCGGCAAAGTAGCGATTGAGTTTTCTGCTTCATACCGATAAATCCACCGTTCCACAGTGCTTCGATGAACGTCTAGTCGTCTTTATATTTCTTTTATTGGCACACCATATTCATGCAATGTCACCATTGCTCCCCGCATTGCCTGGGTCGTCTCGTGGTGCACAGACGGCCTTTCCATCTTTGTGTAAATGGCTTATGTGAAGCGTGCTGCGACGATAAAGGAAATGAGGATACCATGCACCCCTTCTGAAATTGATTTCGGTTGTGAAGGGTACCAACCCTTCGAATGGTAATAATAACACTAGGCAACAAAGATTTTGTTACAGAAGACCAAATAGGTGCTCCTAGCTAATTTCGGTATGCTGATTTCAAATCTATAATTAGATTTTTTCTATCACGTCTAGATTTTGTGTAAAATGCAAATCACTTTTAATACAATTTTCTACCACGTCCAGATTTTGGTTTTAATCGGCTTAATGCCAGTAATATGAAACTTGCTTTTCAAGGTTAAAGCAATTTTTTTTGCCAACTATATACAAATTCGAACAATTTTGATAAATAAAATTTATCCCGAGTTGGCAACACTGAGTCAAGAGCATAGTAACGGGCAACGGCCCAACGGTCAGTCGCTACGTGACAGTCAAGCAGAACGGTTGTTGAAGCTCTCTGCTGATGAGCAAGTGACAGGTTGTGGTGACTTGTGTGTTTTTATAGCATTTGTTTTGTACTACGGTGTGTATTTCTTTTTATTTTGCACATCGTAATAATTACTTTCTACGTTTTTTCAGATATTGTATGGTAATTCAAAATGGCATCAAATAGACGTGCTTGTGTAAATCACCCAGACAACTTCTGCTTTGTCTGTGGACAATATACACCTAAGCCACAACCAACGTAGAAACATAACAACAAAGATTAAACTTGCCTACAAGTGTTATTTTGACTGTAAGTTAGGAGACCAACAGAGGGACTGGGCACCACATATTTGCTGTGCACAGTGCAATGCAATGTTAATAGCTTGGATGAATGGTAAAAGAAAAGCTATGCCGTTCTCAGTCCCCATGGTTTGGCGTGAGCCGAAAAATCACTTCAATGATTGTTATTTTTGTTTGACAAAGATTGCTGGTTTCACAAAGAAAAACAAATCAAAGATCACGTACCCAAACTGCGAATCAGCAATGAAACCAGCACCACATGATGAAACAAATCCACCACCAGTTCCACCAGCAACGATAACAGACAGCAGTTCATCTGAAGATTCTGCTAGTGATATAGAAACAGGGAAAGATGGCATATATGTTCCAGATGCAAATATTTCCCCACATTTGTTAAGTCAAGCGGAGTTAAATGACTTAGTGAGCGATTTGGAATTACCAAAAGAAAAGGCAGAGTTGCTTGGTTCAAGACTTCAAGAATTTAATCTTCTCCAACCAAACACCAAAGTTTCCCATTTCCGCCATCGCCATTTGCAGTTTTCATCATTTTACTTACAGGAAGAAAACGTTTGTTTCTGCCACGATATCAGTGGTCTGATGCAAGGGATTGGCTGTCGCTATGATCCAAAAGAATGGAGACTGTTCATTGACTCTAGTAAAGCTAGCCTTAAAGCTGTATTACTGCACAACGGCAATGAAAAACCTTCAATACCTGTAGCACATGCCACTGGCCTTAATGAGACTTATGAATCGATGAAACTGCTGCTAAGACTCATCAAATATAAGGACCACACATGGAATATTTGTGGCGACCTTAAAGTTGTATCATTACTTCTTGGGTTACAGTTGGGCTACACAAAGCATATGTGCTTTTTGTGTCTATGGAACAGCAGAGATGACAAGAACCACTACAAAAAACATGATTGGCCATCTAGAACTGAACATGTTGTTGGTAAATACAATGTGAAACACCCAGCACTTATTGACCCTCAGAAAGTACATCTTCCACCACTTCACATTAAACTTGGCCTTATGAAAAATTTCGTGAAGGGTATGGATCATCAAGGTAGTGGTTTCCAATATTTAAAGGATAAATTCAAAGGAATATTGACAGATGCTAAGCTAGAAGCTGGAGTTTTCACTGGACCACAGATCCGCAGTGTCATCCACGACTCATCGTTTCCATCTAACCTAAATGAGAATGAACTAGGAGCATGGATATCTTTCGTTGAAGTTGTCAAAAATTTTCTTGGAAACCACAAAGCTGAAAACCACCGTAAACTCGTAGAAAACATGCTTAAATCTTATGAAATAATGGGATGCAGAATGTCTTTGAAAATTCATTTTTTACATTCTCATCTTGACTTCTTCCCGGCCAACCTTGGGGCTGTAAGTGACGAGCATGGTGAGCGCTTCCACCAACAGATCTCAGTTATGGAAAACAGATACCAAGGTAATTTCAACCCAAATATGATGGGAGATTATTGTTGGTTCCTGCAGAAGGAGAGCTCGTCATCCTACAAGCGACAAAGGAAGAGGACACACACCAAAGTTTCACTTAAGAACAGGAATTTGCCTTTCAGTAGTAACAACAAAATACTAACGCGCTTTGGGTGGATGGTTGGGCGCAGGGGTGGTAACTCCGCCAGCGGAATTCCGCTGTCTGTCTTAAGCCAGAATAAAGGAGGAAAGACATCCCTGTTCACTAATTATTTAAGTATGCTTAACATAAAACGTGGCACGGAAAAGTAGCTTAGACGGCTTTCGTAATAGAAGCGGGTGAGAAAAAAAAATGAAAAATAGGGGTTTTCGGTTACACAAAATCTGGACGTGATAGAGAAATTTTGATATCAGATCTGAAATCAGCATCAGCGCTTTAGTAGGAATCAGTAGTTCACGTGTCTGTAACAAAAAAAAAGTTGAAATTTGTTGCCTAGTGTAATCAGCAATTTCCTATTTTGTTGAACATATGCATAAAAAATTCGTCTTAAAAGCCAAGGATACAAAGATTGTCAGCAATAGTTTATATCCCAACTGAATATAGTCAGCCATGAACAGTATAATCATATTTTATTTCCATAACTACTCATGACTACTCTGTTATAGTAAATAACCTTATTATGACTTAGGTAGTAGTGGTAATTCTGAGTGGCGGCCTCTAGCCACATACGTTAAACCTATCAGTGTGTCTAAGACCAGACTCTTCTGTTTTTGTCAATTCATTGTTAGTTTAAGGTATTTTGCTCTTTGTCTTTCTAGGTCTAGGGCATTAAAATAAATATTTGAGTTTGTGTTTAGCATTTCCTCCTCCCTTCGTAATTCCCCACCCAACCTCTAACACCTTAGATCTCTACGCATTCATGTTACTTGAAGTCGCCTGTGTCTTAGGGGAATCTAAGTGTTGAGAGTGGGCTTGAGGGGTAGTCTATAGATTGTTACAGATGACCTTGAACGCTCCAACTATTTAAAAATGATTATTTATTCGTACATCATATGGCATAATACATGCATGAATTTAAGTATCTCTTACACTATAGGAATGGATTTGAATCCTACCAGAGTTAAAAAGTCGCAAAATATGATAGATTAGTTTGTATTAAGAGGTCACTAAGAGAAAAGGATTTGGAGTAGAGCGGAAGGCAGAGAGTATATTTTCTCGAGTTTCGGTTATTATTAACGTTATATGGATACATTGCCGATGTCCCTGCTGAAGACCTCTGATGGGATGCGGTGTGATCAGAGAGAGAGAGAGTGTGAAAAATGCTCTGTATGAATTGGTCCACAATTAACCCACCCCTTATTTCTCCAGTCTAACTATAGAGTAGATCAAGTCTAGCCTAGAGGGGTCAGCCTAGAGATTCCGGAAATGGTCCAGAGCGGGCAGATAAATTGAGGTCCACAGTAGGATTCCTCACCAAACTAGGTTAGGGCAATCTACCTTTACCTTTGTTAAGCTATGAGTTGATGCTGGGTCTTAGACCTCAATGTAGGCCTACTTTTGTCTGACCCAGCTTAATTTAATACGTTTACTTCTAGTTGGGTTAAAAACACAATTAGTCACTTACTGCTAGTTATTAGAGAGTCCCTTTTCCCGTCTTGTTTGTTTATTAAGAGCGTACTTGCTGGTGGGGATCTTTTTCGTTGTCTGTTCTCGTCCCTTCCCCAGTTCCGTCCTTTCGCCCTGTTCCTCGTTTTCGTTCTCCTTTGTTCTCCTTTTCGCGGGGCTTTTTCCACCAGCGTCGTGTTGGTTTTTCCCTCGGTTGGTTGATCGGTAATGTATATCTATTACCGAGCACGCTCTTGTCACAGAGTATATAAATACTAGTGTGGAGAATAACTCTGGTGAGCAACCAATTGGTTTCATCCACCCAGTTATTGACATAAAAGGAATTTAATAATTGTTAGATTAACTACCTACCTACTCAGTGAACCATTTTCGTTACCTCCCAACTACCCACTAATCAGTTTTCCATATACTGGGGGCCCCGGGAGATAAAAATTTTGGTGTCATTGTCACCAATTTTTATGTCTGAGTGTAGACTAGCTAACTATTTGACTGTAAATGCCTGTTAATCTGATTAACAGTGCCTATCCTTACCTTCTCATGGAGAAGGTGTAGCATTTAATTAGAAGAGTAAATATACATCCATAGGATGAAACTGTCTATGGTCTTTACCATAAGAAAAGAAAAAGTGAAAGTTAGAAGATAAAATTACAATTCCCCAGCATCTATTTTTTGTTGCAAAAATAGTCGCGCCTTTAATGCTGTTTGTCGCTGAGGTCTTGTGTCTGTCAATGTTGTAGTAGGATGCGTTACCACTCCTACTGTCAAAGGAATAGTTACTGGAAGTTCAGTGTCTCCAGTTGTTACTGTCAGTGGAGAAGGTTCTCCAAAGTCCATTGTTTTGGGTCCAGACTCTAAAGGGTACAAAAGAGAAATGTCTCTTGTTGTGTCACCCGTTGAAGTCCTTAATTTGACCACTCTTGTTACCCCGTCTGCCCCTGGTCTGAGTTCTGAAACTCTAGCCAGAGGCCAGTATTGTCTTGGAGTACTGTCATGTATGAGAACAAGGTCCCTACCTTAATTGTGTCAGACCAATCCTTCTTAGTCATTTGTTTATGTCTCTCCCTTAGACCCATCAAGTACTCAGTTTTCCACTGTTTAATGAAATGAGCTTTAACTCTAGTTAAGTGTTGTAACTTAGTCTGGAGTTCATCGTGTCGTTGAGTCCAGTTTGGATCTTCTGAAGAGTCTATATTGTAGTCCGGCAGGAGACTAACTTGTTCTCCCCGAATCAAATGATTTGGAGTTAATGGTTCCGGGTCATTAATGTTGTCACTCACATAAGTGCAGTGGCGGTCCTAGCTTACATGACGCCCTGGGCGAACCTCACCTTCAGCGCCCCCCCCCCCTGTTCGCCAACACACACACATTCGAATCCCCCCAAAATAAAGGACAGACATAACTCTTTCACAAAATAACTTTTTATTGGACTAATTGTTGGAACTTCAGAACCAAAACAAAGACTCAAATTTCTGAATTTTACAAATCCTTCATCACGTAAATAGAATAACTCACTTAAGAGAATGTAATTATGATACTATGAACAGGAAAAATACAAATTAAATTGCACAACTGCCATAAATAAACTAGAGAATCAAATTTCTAAATTGTACAAATGCTCTATCACATAAATAGAATAAGAAACTTAAGAGAGGGTAATTATTATGCTACACTTTGAACAAGAAACAAAATAAATTGCACCACAGCACAACTGCCATCTAAAGCCTGACTCTTCTTACCTTCCTTGATGCAAAGTCATTGATCTTTTATTATTTATTTTATTTTATTTTTTATTTTTATTTATTTCTTTATTTATTTATTCTTATTTTTTTTTTTTTTTTTTTTTGCAGGCGCTCATGCCGCCCCTCCACAAATGCCGCCCTGTGCGGCTGCCCATATTGCCCATATGAGGAACCGCCACTGCATAAGTGAGTGGTCTATTGTTGATGATGTTCTCAATCTCAGCCAGGAGAGTGAGCAACTCAAATAAGTGTATCTGTTTTTTGCCAATTGCTTTCTTCAAGCAATTCTTTACTGTTTGTATATTCCTCTCCCAGATAGAACCATACAAAGGAGAGGCAACCGGAATATACTTCCACTTTATGTTTGAATTTTGTATATATAATTGTGTGAGTTCATCGCTTAACAAGTCGTGGATGACTTGTTCACCAGCCTTAAAATATGTAGCATTGTCAGTCCAAACTGTCTTGGGTACTGAATGTCGTGCACAGAATCTCTTAAAGACAGCAACAAAAGATTCTGCTGTAAGGTCCTCCACAACATCCAGATAAACAGCTCGTGAGGCAGCACATGTAAACAGTACAATGTACATTTTTTGTTCAGTGTCACCCACCCCTACAGTCAATGCTCCTGTATAGTCAATGCCTACAGTCTCAAAGGGTCTGTTGAGAGTAACTCTCTCCTCTGGCAAAGCAGGAGGATTTGGTTTCCTATAGGGCCTAGCTTGAATATGCCTTCATGTGACACACTCACTCAGGACTGTTTTAACAGTGATCCTTCCCTTGAGTATCCAATAAGTTTTTCTTAATGTAGTTAGTGTCTGTGGTACCCCCATATGATATACATCATTGTGTGTTTTTCTGATGATTAATGTTGTCAAATAGCTAAATCTAGGTAAAAGGATTGGATGTTTGCTTTTGTATGACAGTTTTGATTTGTCTAATCTCCCTTTACACCTTAGAAGGCCTTCCTCATCTCTGAACAAGTTTAGATCCACAACTACTGATGGTACAGGTTCTTTTGTTTGTTTCCCATTAGTCAAGAATTCTAACTCTTTATTGTACTCTTTTTGTTGTGCATGGCCTATCCAGTATTTGGTTGCAACTTCTGTATAATTATTATTGTTTTTATTTAGCTGTTTGTTAATTGTAGTTAAACAGTTGTGAGCAAACCTCAAACAGTAGGCTGTGACCCTGTCAAGTTTACTGAAGTCAGAATAACGTTCATAATTAGTGATTGGTTCAACCTTTTCATTTGAAAAGATTAAATTTAATATCAAGTTAACTTGTTCCACAGGCCATTGGTCTGTATTACAGAGCCACTTAGGTCCCATAAACCAAGTTTTGTTTGACTTCAACAACTTGTAGGATAAACCTCTGGTCAGAAAGTCTGCTGGATTTTGTTTAGTTGGAACATAGTGAAAGTTTACTTGTAGGCTTTCATTAGCTTCAGCTATTTCTTTTAGCCTATTTCTTACAAAGATATTCTTACTATTAATGCTATCATTCCGTATCCAGGCAAGACAAATCTGACTGTCAAGCCAGATGTGGATATCAGTTATGTTCACATCATGGTAAGCATCCTTAAGCAATGAAATGGTTTTAATGGCTAATGCAGCAGCCAATAGTTCCAATTGAGGTATGGTTTGGGTAGGTTTGAGAGGTGCAACTTTCCCTTTTGCATAAATTAGATGACTTTCTGTAGGACTTACAAGATACGCACAGCACCCATAAGCTTGTGTGCTTGCATCAGCAAACACATGAAGTCTCTGGGCTTATCCCTAAACCCACAGCACCTTTGAATTTTAATGTTCTGCACTTTTGTTAAATCAGCAGCTAACTTCTTCCAAGATTTTTGATTTTCATTTGTTATTGGATCATCCACCCAACATTTGTCCTCCAAATTTCTTGGAGGAGAATCTTTGATTTTATTGTTGAAGGCAGGAATAGACCCATAGGATCAAAAATTTTGGAAGCCTCTTATGGAAAACTGATGAGTGGGTAGTTGGGAGGTAACGAAAATGGTTCACTGAGTAGGTAGGTAGTTAATCTAACAATTATTAAATTCCTTTTATGTCAATAACTGGGTGGATGAAACCAATTGGTTGCTCACCAGAGATATTCTCCACACTAGTATTTATATACAGTGTGACAAGAGCGTGCTCGGTAATAGATACATTACCGCTCAACCAACCGAGGAAAAAACCAAGACTACGCTGGTGGAAAAAGCCCCGCGAAGAGGAGAACAAAGGAGAACGAAAACGAGGAACAGGGCGAAAGGACGGAACTGGAGAAGGGACGAGAACAGACAACGAAAAAGATCCCCACCAGCAAGTACGCTCTCGACAATTAAACAGGAAGGAGAAAAGAGACTCTCTAATAACTAGCAGTAAGTGACTAATTGTGTTTTTAACCCAGCAAATTAATCACATTAAATTAAGCTGGGTCAGACAAGTTAGGCCTACATTGTGGCCTAAGACCCAGCATCAACTCATAGCTTAACAAAGGTGAAGGTAGATTGCCCTAACCTAATTTGGTGAGGAATCCTACTGTGGACCTCAATTTATCTGCCCGCTCTGGACCATTTCCGGAATCTCTAGGCTGACCCCTCTAGGCTAGACTTGATCTACTCTATAGTTAGACTGGAGATATAAGGGGTGGGTTAATTGTGGACCAATTCATACAGAGCATTTTTCGCATTGGTGGTCCGTGTGTGGGGAATTTACAAACCTTAACCTTACTTAACAAAAAAAAAAATTGCAGAATTAGGCTAAATGGTCTAGCCTAAGCCTAAGCCTAAGTCTAACTTAATCAAGCCTAATTAGGTCTACAACCTAGGGCCTAACTAGGAAACATTTACATTTAAGGAGTCTCATTCTCTTATAAGCTTAGACCTGAGTGACACACCAGTACTTGGGGGGGATTAAACCAAATTTAAACTTGAATGTTTTGTCTGTGCTCTCTCTTCTCTGGTAATTTCTTCTTGTCCTCTATTTCATTACGATCCCCAGTTAAACAATTTTGACTTAGACATGGACAGTGCGGAATTGAAAAAGTTAAAAAAGAAAAGGGGGGCAAAGTTGGGAGCTGTTACAAAGGCTGTGAACACTTTTAACAATATTACACAACCAGGTAAGGAAGATTTAGAGTGTGTAATTCTTAAATTGGAAACTAAAAAGAAGGAAATAATAGCCATTAATGAGAGTATTTCAGAGTTAGTTGAATCCGAAATGGCTGAAGAACAATTGATAGACCTTTACGCTGATAATGATGATCAGGTAATCTCAATGGAATAGCAAATAAGGAGACTACGGTCTCGTTTGACTGACTTAACACCAAAAAAACCTAATTCTGATTTTAATCAAAGTAGAGCTAACCTTCAACAAAATTTAAGTGGCATGCTAAATCCTGAGTCACAAGAATTGAGGGCTCAGTTACCCATTTTGCTAGTACCAACATTTGAAGGGGACACGGTACAATTCCCATCTTTCATTGACAAATTTGAGAATTTAATAGGTAATAAACTTTATATTTCAACTGTTGAAAAGTTTAGCTACTTAACTAGTTTCCTTAAAGGCCCAGCCTATAACCTGATAGCCTATTTACCAGCCGTAGGGAATTCATATGAAGTAGCTATTGATATCTTAAAACGTAATTACATTAATAAAGATGAGATTGTATATGAATTATCTCAACAAATTTTTGAATTTGCACCCATAAAAGATAACCATAGTGATATGGAAAATTTTTATACAAAATTAGAAGCTATTATAGGACAACTAGTTAGCAATGAGATAGATATTAAAGCTTCATCTTGGATTATACAAGGCATAGTACTTAGGTGCCTTCCTTTGAGGGTTAAAAATATTTTAATTCTAAAGACGGGAGAAAATTATCCTAATCTGGAAGATATAAGAAAACACTTCCCCAATATCCTAACTAATTACAAATTGAGAGATTTTCCAACACAAAATAAGACCCAGACTATGGATAAACCAAAGACTGTTCCCAGAGACCAACTAGCTACAGCCAAACAGACAAAACTTGATACTGTACTGTAGAATCATATGTGACCAACTGTAATACACGAACACCTACATTACAGAACTTTAATGTAACTGCTGCCTCAACTTACACACCACATTGCAAATTTTGTGCAAGTAATGAACACAGTAGTACTGGGTGTGACAAATATTCAGACTTTAACCAAAGAACTAAAAGATGTGAACAGTTGAACCTGTGTAAAAAGTGTACTGGCCAGGGACATTATAAGAAAGCCTGTAAATCTAGGTTAAGATTCAAGTGTAAGTTTTGTAAAAGGTTACGACATGTCTCATCAATGTGTGATTCACCAAAGTGTCCAAACAATAGTACTCAAACTCAAAAGATACCTCCCCCAAACAAAGGTAATCAAGAAAATGCCACTTTCATGGGACATTCTGTTTGTTCAAACAATGTAACAAGAAACACTGAGATTCTTTTACCAACTATTACTTTGGACTTAGTGAATAGTGAGGGTAGCACTACTCCAGTGAGATGTCTTATAGACTGTTGCTCTCAACAAACATTTGTTTCGCAAAATGTAGTTAATAAATTGGGTTTGACACCAAACCCGAATGAACAAAAACTCAATATTGCATCCTTTGTTAAGGATAACTCGGACAAAAATGGCTATAAGACAATTGACCTGGAACTACATTTAGAAAATAAATTAGAGAAAATTGAAGCAGTTATTATTTCTAAAGTAGGACAAAACAAACTGGTTATACCCAAACTAGAACAAACCATAAATCATTTGGGAAAACACTACAAAATAGCTGATAGACATATCACAAACAACACAGTAGCTAACATTGGAATGTTAATGGGGGCAGATTATATTAATCTTATTCATAAGGGCATAGTAGAGATAGGTAATGGTATAGCTATTCAGACTCCATCAGGGATAGCCCCTTTGGGTGACCTATCCAAATACAACCTAGACCTAAACCAAAATAGTTCATGACCAACAAATACTATGTGCCTCAACTCAGTCCTACATAACACCTGTAAGAATAGCAACACTTTGAATAATATTATCTCAACTGAGAACATTAATTCATCATTATCAAATGAAACTTTGGATGAGGCAATTCAAACTTTATGGTTGCTAGAATCTGTGGGTATACATGACACAAATCAAACTTCAGAAGATCAGTTAATGGTAGAAAGATTTGAAGACACCATTCAGTGCAAAGACAATAGTTATTTTATTGAGTTACCTTGGAGAATAAATTGTCCAACTTTAAGAGATAATCTCAAAGTAGCTAAAGGACATTTATATAAAGTAATGAAAAAACTCAAACAAGATAATAATATAAAAAAATATAATGATGTCTTCAAAGAACAGCTACAGAAAGGCTTCATTGAAGAAGTAACAAATAACCCTTTTAAAAAAGATGGTTGTCATTATTTAACCCACAGGGGGGTCTATCGACAAGATGCCCCAACAACAAAACTCAGAGTAGTATATAACTGTAGCCTCAAAGACAGTGATAAACACAGTTTGAATGATTGCCTGATTGAGGGTCCTAATCTCATTTCTGACCTTGTGAAGATCTTACTGAGGTTCAGGTTAGATAAATATGCTGTACAAAGTGACATTTCAAAGGCATTTTTGAGAATAAATCTTAAAAATGAATATGATAAGAACCAACTTAGGTTCTTATGGTTCAAGGATCCATTTGATTTGAATAAAGGGTTCATAACCTATAGATTTAATGTTGTGTTGTTTGGAGCCAATTGCTCACCTAGCCTATTAGCATTGACAATTAGACATCATTTAAACCAGTTTAATAATTCTTTAACATTGAACTTCCTTAAGGAACATTTTTACGTAGACAATCTAATAGGCTCAACAACAACAAAATCTGAATTATCTGAAGTCTATGAACACTCTCAAAACATTATGCAACAAGGTAACTTTGAACTTAGAGAGTGGATTTCAAATGATGAGGATTTAAACAAAAAGATTTTAAAGGATACTAATGGTCTTACTGAGCCATCAGACAGAGTTAAAACTTTAGGTATGAACTGGTATTTGGATGCAACTTCTAACAGTCATGATTCAATCTGTACTAAAGGTTTTAAACTTGATGAGGAAGCAAATACTAAAAGACAAATATTATCAGAGGCTTCCAAAATTTTTGATCCTATGGGTCTATTCCTGCCTTCAACAATAAAATCAAAGATTCTCCTCCAAGATATTTGGAGGACAAATGTTGGGTGGGATGATCCAATAACAAATGAAAATCAAAAATCTTGGAAGAAGTTAGCTGCTGATTTAACAAAAGTACAGAACATTAAAATTCAAAGGTGCTGTGGGTTTAGGGATAAGCCCCAGAGACTTCATGTGTTTGCTGATGCAAGCACACAAGCTTATGGGTGCTGTGCGTATCTTGTAGCCCTACAGAAAGTCATCTAATTTATGCAAAAGGGAAAGTTGCACCTCTCAAACCTACCCGAACCATACCTCAATTGGAACTATTGGCTGCTGCATTAGCCATTAAAACCATTTCATTGCTTAAGGATGCTTACCATGATGTGAACATAACTCATATCCACATCTGGCTTGGCAGTCAGATTTGTCTTGCCTGGATACGGAATGATAGCATTAATAGTAAGAATATCTTTGTAAGAAATAGGCTAAAAGAAATAGCTGAAGCTAATGAAAGCCTACAAGTAAACTTTCACTATGTTCCAACTAAACAAAATCCAGCAGACCTTCTGACCAGAGGTTTATCCTACAAGTTGTTGAAGTCAAACAAAACTTGGTTTATGGGACCTAAGTGGCTCTGTGATACAGACCAATGGCCTGTGGAACAAGTTAACTTGACATTAAATTTAATCTTTTCAAATGAAAAGGTTGAACCAATCACTAATTATGAAGTTTTTCTGATTTCACAACAACTTGTCAGGGTTACAGCCTACTGTTTGAGGTTTGCTCACAACTGTTTAACTACAATTAACAAACAGCTAAATAAAAACAATCATAATTATACAGAAATTGCAACCAAATACTGGATAGGCCATGCACAACAAAAAGAGTACAATAAAGAGTTAGAATTCTTAACTAATGGGAAACAAACAAAAGAACCTGTACCATCAGTAGTTGTGGATCTAAACTTGTTCAGAGATGAGGAAGGCCTTCTAAGGTGTAAAGGGAGATTAGACAAATCAAAACTGTCATACAAAAGCAAACATCCAATCCTTTTACCTAGATTTAGCTATTTGACAACATTAATCATCAGAAAAACACACAATGATGTATATCATATGGGGGTACCACAGACACTAACTACATTAAGAAAAACTTATTGGATACCCAAGGGAAGGATCACTGTTAAAACAGTCCTGAGTGAGTGTGTCACATGTAGGCGTATTCATGCTAGGCCCTATAGGAAAACCAAATCCTCCTGCTTTGCCAGAGGAGAGAGTTACTCTCAACAGACCCTTTGAGACTGTAGGCATTGACTATACAGGAGCATTGACTGTAGGGGTGGGTGACACTGAACAAAAATGTACATTGTACTGTTTACATGTGCTGCCTCACGAGCTGTTTATCTGGATGTTGTGGAGGACCTTACAGCAGAATCTTTTGTTGCTGTCTTTAAGAGATTCTGTGCACGACATTCAGTACCCAAGACAGTTTGGACTGACAATGCTACATATTTCAAGGCTGGTGAACAAGTCATCCACGACTTGTTAAGCGATGAAATCACACAATTATATATACAAAATTCAAACATAAAGTGGAAGTATATTCCGGTTGCCTCTCCTTGGTATGGTTCTATCTGGGAGAGGAATATACAAACAGTAAAGAATTGCTTGAAGAAAGCAATTGGCAAAAAACAGATACACTTATTTGGGTTGCTCACTCTCCTGGCTGAGATTGAGAACATCATTAACAATAGACCACTCACTTATGTGAGTGACAACATTAATGACCCGGAACCATTAACTCCAAATCATTTGATTCGGGGAGAACAAGTTAGTCTCCTGCCGGACTACAATATAGACTCTTCAGAAGACCCAAACTGGACTCAACGACATGATGAGCTCCAGACTAAGTTACAACATTTAACTAGAGTTAAAGCTCATTTCATTAAACAGTGGAAAACTGAGTACTTGATGGATCTAAGGGAGAGACATAAACAAATGACTAAGAAGGATTGGTCTGACACAATTAAGGTAGGGGACCTTGTTCTCATACATGACAGTACTCCAAGACAATACTGGCCTCTGGCTAGAGTTTCAGAACTCAGACCAGGGGCAGACGGGGTAACAAGAGTGGTCAAATTAAGGACTTCAACGGGTGACACAACAAGAGACATTTCTCTTTTGTACCCTTTAGAGTCTGGACCCAAAACAATGGACTTTGGAGAACCTTCTCCACTGACAGTAACAACTGGAGACACTGAACTTCTAGTAACTATTCCTTTGACAGTAGGAGTGGTAACGCATCCTACTACAACATTGACAGACACAAGACCTCAGCGACAAACAGCATTAAAGGCGCGACTATTTTTACAACAAAAAATAGATGCTGGGGAATTGTAATTTTATCTTCTAACTTTCACTTTTTCTTTTCTTATGGTAAAGACCATAGACAGTTTCATCCTATGGATGTATATTTTCTCTTCTAATTAAATGCTACACCTTCTCCATGAGAAGGTGAGGATAGGCACTGTTAATCACATTAACAGGCATTTACAGTCAAATAGTTAGCTAGTCTACACTCAGACATAAAAATTGGTGACAATGACACCAAAATTTTTATCTCCCGGGGCCCCCAGTATATGGAAAACTGATGAGTGGGTAGTTGGGAGGTAACGAAAATGGTTCACTGAGTAGGTAGGTAGTTAATCTAACAATTATTAAATTCCTTTTATGTCAATAACTGGGTGGATGAAACCAATTGGTTGCTCACCATAGTTATTCTCCACACTAGTATTTATATACTGTGTGACAAGAGCGTGCTCGGTAATAGATACATTACCGCTCAACCAACCGACGAAAAAACCAAGACTACGCTGGTGGAAAAAGCCCCGCGAAGAGGAGAACAAAGGAGAACGAAAACGAGGAACAGGGCGAAAGGACGGAACTGGAGAAGGGACGAGAACAGACAACGAAAAAGATCCCCACCAGCAAGTACGCTCTCGACAATTAAACAGGAAGGAGAAAAGAGACTCTCTAATAACTAACAGTAAGTGACTAATTGTGTTTTTAACCCAGCAAATTAATCACATTAAATTAAGCTGGGTCAGACAAGTTAGGCCTACATTGTGGCCTAAGACCCAGCATCAACTCATAGCTTAACAAAGGTGAAGGTAGATTGCCCTAACCTAATTTGGTGAGGAATCCTACTGTGGACCTCAATTTATCTGCCCGCTCTGGACCATTTCCGGAATCTCTAGGCTGACCCCTCTAGGCTAGACTTGATCTACTCTATAGTTAGACTCGAGATATAAGGGGTGGGTTAATTGTGGACCAATTCATACAGAGCATGAATTTTAGTATTTGCTTCCTCATCAAGTTTAAAACCTTTAGTACAGATTGAATCATGACTGTTAGAAGTTGCATCCAAATACCAGTTCATACCTAAAGTTTTAACTCTGTCTGATGGCTCAGTAAGACCATTATTATCCTTTAAAATCTTTTTGTTTAAATCCTCATCATTTGAAATCCACTCTCTAAGTTCAAAGTTACCTTGTTGCATAATGTTTTGAGAGTGTTCATAGACTTCAGATAATTCAGATTTTGTTGTTGTTGAGCCTAATAGATTGTCTACGTAAAAATGTTCCTTAAGGAAGTTCAATGTTAAAGAGTTATTAAACTGGTTCAAATGATGTCCAATTGTCAATGCTAATAGGCTAGGTGAGCAATTGGCTCCAAACAACACAACATTAAATCTATAGGTTATGAACCCTTTATTCAAATCGAATGGATCCTTGAACCATAAGAACCTAAGTTGGTTCTTATCATATTCATTTTTAAGATTTATTCTCAAAAATGCCTTTGAAATGTCACTTTGTACGGCATATTTATCTAACCTGAACCTCAGTAAGATCTTCACAAGGTCAGAAATGAGATTAGGACCCTCAATCAGGCAATCATTCAAACTGTGTTTATCACTGTCTTTGAGGCTACAGTTATATACTACTCTGAGTTTTGTTGTTGGCGCATCTTGTCGATAAACCCCCCTGTAGGTTAAATAATGACAACCATCTTTTTTAAAAGGGTTATTTGTTACTTCTTCAATGAAGCTTTTCTGTAGCTGTTCTTTGAAGACATCACTGTACTTTTTAATATTATCATCTTGTTTGAGTTTTTTCATTACTTTATATAAATGTCCTTTAGCTACTTTGAGATTATCTCTTAAAGTTGGACAATTTATTTTCCAAGGTAACTCAATAAAATAACTATTGTCTTTGCAGTGAATGGTGTCTTCAAATCTTTCTACCATTAACTGATCTTCTGAAGTTTGATTTGTGTCATGTATACCCACAGATTCTAGCAACCATAAAGTTTGAATTGCCTCATCCAGAGTTTCATTTGATAGTGATGAATTAATGTTCTCAGTTGAGATAATATTTTCAAAGTGTTGCTATTCTTACAGGTGTTATGTAGGACTGAGTTGAGGCACATAGTATTTGTTAGTCATGAACTATTTTGGTTTAGGTCTAGGTTGTATTTGGATAGGTCACCCAAAGGGGCTATCCCTGATGGAGTCTGAATAGCTATACCATTACCTATCTTCACTATGCCCTTATGAATAAGATTAATATAATCTGCCCCCATTAACATTTCAATGTTAGCTACTGTGTTGTTAGTGATATGTCTATCAGCTATTTTGTAGTGTTTTCCCAAATGATTTATGGTTTGTTCTAGTTTGGGTATAACCAGTTTGTTTTGTCCTACTTTAGAAATAATAACTGCTTCAATTTTCTCTAATTTATTTTCTAAATGTAGTTCCAGGTCAATTGTCTTATAGCTATTTTTGTCCGAGTTATCCTTAACAAAGGATGCAATATTGAGGTTTTGTTCATTCGGGTTTGGTGTCAAACCCAATTTATTAACTACATTTTGCGAAACAAATGTTTGTTGAGAACAACAGTCTATAAGACATCTCACTGGAGTGGTGCTACCCTCACTATTCACTAAGTCCAAAGTAATAGTTGGTAAAAGAATCTCAGTGTTTCTTGTTACGTTGTTTGAGCAAACAGAATGTCCCATGAAAGTGGCATTTTCTTGATTACCTTTGTTTGGTGGAGGTATCTTTTGAGTTTGAGTACTATTGTTTGGACACTTTGGTGAATCACACATTGATGAGACATGTCGTAAACTTTTACAAAACTTACACTTGAATCTTAACCTAGATTTACAGTCTTTCTTATAATGTCCCTGGCCAGTACACTTTTTACATAGGTTCAACTGTTCACATCTTTTAGCTCTTTGGTTAAAGTCTGAATATTTGTCACACCCAGTACTACTGTGTTCATTACTTGCACAAAATTTGCAATGTAGTGTGTAAGTTGAGGCAGTAGTTACATTAAAGTTCTGTAATGTAGGTGTTCGTGTATTACAGTTGGTCACATTTGATTCTACAGTATCAAGTTTTGTCTGTTTGGCTGTAGCTAGTTGGTCTCTGGGAACAGTCTTTGGTTTATCCATAGTCTGGGTCTTATTTTGTGTTGGAATATTTCTCAATTTGTAATTAGTTAGGATATTGGGAAAGTGTTTTCTGATATCTTCAAGATTAGGATAATTTTCTCCCGTCTTTAGAACTAAAATATCTTTAACCCTCAAGGAAGGCACCTAAGAACTATGCCTTGTATAATCCAAGATGAAGCTTTAATATCTATCTCATTGCTAACCAGTTGTCCTATAATAGCTTCTAATTTTGTATAAAAATTTTCCATATCACTATGGTTATCTTTTATGGGTGCAAAATCAAAAATTTGTTGAGATAATTCATATACAATCTCATCTTTATTAATGTAATTACGTTTTAAGAGATCAATAGCTACTTCATATGAATTCCCTACGGCTGGTAAATAGGCTATCAGGTTATAGGCTGGGCCTTTAAGGAAACTAGTTAAGTAGCAAACTTTTCAACAGTTGAAATATAAGGTTTATTACCTATTAAACTCTCAAATTTGTCAATGAAAGATGGGAATTGTACCGTGTCCCCTTCAAATGTTGGTACTAGCAAAATGGGTAACTGAGCCCTCAATTCTTGTGACTCAGGATTTAGCATGCCACTTAAATTTTGTTGAAGGTTAGCTCTACTTTGATTAAAATCAGAATTAGGTTTTATTTGGTGTTAAGTCAGTCAAACGAGACCGTAGTCTCCTTATTTGCTGTTCAATTGAGATTACCTGAACATCATTATCAGCGTAAAGGTCTATCAATTGTTCTTCAGCCATTTCGGATTCAACTAACTCTGAAATACTCTCATCAATGGCTATTATTTCCTTCTTTTTAGTTTCCAATTTTTAAAAAAATTACACACTCTAAATCTTCCTTACCTGGTTGTGTAATATTGTTAAAAGTGTTCTTGGCCTTTGTAACAGCACCCAACTTTGCCCCCCTTTCTTTTTTAACTTTTTCAATTCCGCACTGTCCATGTTTAAGTCAAAATTGTTTAACTGGGGATCGTAATGAAATAGAGGACAAGAAGAAATTACCAGAGAAGAGAGAGCACAGACAAAACAGTCAAGTTTAAATTTGGTTTAATCCCCCCCAAGTACTTATGTGTCACTCAGGTCTAAGCTTATAAGAGAATGAGACTCCTTAAATGTAAATGTTTCCTAGTTAGGCCCTAGGTTGTAGACCTAATTAGGCTTGATTAGGTTATGCTTAGGCTTAGGCTTAGGCTTAGGCTAGACCATTTAGCCTAATTCTGCAATTTTTTTGTTAATTAAGGTTAAGGTTTGTAAATTCCCCACACACGGACCACCAATGTGAAAAATGCTCTGTATGAATTGGTCCACAATTAACCCACCCCTTATTTCTCCAGTCTAACTATAGAGTAGATCAAGTCTAGCCTAGAGGGGTCAGCCTAGAGATCCCGGAAATGGTCCAGAGCGGGCAGATAAATTGAGGTCCACAGTAGGATTCCTCACCAAACTAGGTTAGGGCAATCTACCTTTACCTTTGTTAAGCTATGAGTTGATGCTGGGTCTTAGACCTCAATGTAGGCCTAATTTTGTCTGACCCAGCTTAATTTAATACGTTTACTTCTAGTTGGGTTAAAAACACAATTAGTCACTTACTGCTAGTTATTAGAGAGTCCCTTTTCCCGTCTTGTTTGTTTATTAAGAGCGTACTTGCTGGTGGGGATCTTTTTCGTTGTCTGTTCTCGTCCCTTCCCCAGTTCCGTCCTTTCGCCCTGTTCCTCGTTTTCGTTCTCCTTTGTTCTCCTTTTCGCGGGGCTTTTTCCACCAGCGTCGTGTTGGTTTTTCCTCGGTTGGTTGATCGGTAATGTATATCTATTACCGAGCACGCTCTTGTCACAGAGTATATAAATACTAGTGTGGAGAATAACTCTGGTGAGCAACCAATTGGTTTCATCCACCCAGTTATTGACATAAAAGGAATTTAATAATTGTTAGATTAACTACCTACCTACTCAGTGAACCATTTTCGTTACCTCCCAACTACCCACTCATCAGTTTTCCATAGAGAGAGAGAGAGAGAGAGAGGAGAGAGAGAGAGAGAGAGCGCTTTTAAATCACACCTTTTAAATGGTTTGTGGGTAAGGGCTTCAAGTACGTCATTTTAGTTCAGGGTAGTTTATGTGGACGTGTTAACGTAACTTGCACTTGGGACTGTTAATTGTAAGACAACTACCATAGCTGGGACTGAGACACGTTATCCCCTGCACACTCTATATATATCTATATACAGTATGTCTCTATATATAAATAGATAGAATAATCAACACAATGATAATGTGGACGTCATTGATGGGGTTAGAGCAATTATGTGCACCAATCCGAACACACCTCCGCTGCCATAAGAACCGCCCATTTTATACCTAACAGACTAGCTTGGGACGAGACAGAGGCGCGAGACTTCTTGTAAGCACTGTACACTATTGTACAGTATGGGATCTTTACGGCGAACAACTGTCACATACCTCAATTTCGTACAATAATTAAAAAAAATAAGCTTTACTATTTTTTATCGTAAACATTTATTAAACTGGAATTTACAAATGAAATAATAACAACAATATAAGCTAATAAATGTTTTAAATTAAAATTTATAATTATATTATATTATAATAAGATTTATAATTATACGATTATTATAATTATGAAGGTTTGGGTGAAGTCTGCAACACAGCTCTGAAATTCCACGATTTAGGATTGAATGGCAGGTCTATTACATATATGTCTGTGGTACTAACATCCAGGTGAATATGTACTCCCGGAGATGGATTATTTAGTGAAAATATACCAACAAATCAAAGTGTATTTAGCTCTCCTGAAATAGTTTTCTATACAGACTATCAAAAGAAGCAAAATCTACTCCAGAATGAGTCCCAGGAACTCTCAAATATTTGTAATGCACAACTTCCGTAACACGTTTCGCTACTATAGTACTTTTTCCATGTGAATCAAAAGACCGACTTCTTGTCATCTAAAGTGAATTTGAATCAGAGCTGTTTTAACAGTGTACGAGTATAAAGAAAGATCATGAAATCTGTTCATTTCAAATGAAACGGCTACTTCTTACAAAATACGATTTTTTCCGGTTCATGTTCACCCTCATTTTTATTGATAATAACCAGATGAACATTGGGCATGAAAGACAAGAATAATGTCTTACAAAACTTGAACGGTGTGCATAACGAAAGTCTCACTTTCTCTTCATATCCAATTCATATAAAACAGGAAATCAGCTATACTGTATCAATGAAAGTCCAGTTTTGCTTACAAGTATATTTTTAAGCGTACTACTACAGCATTTGTATTGTGCATCAAAGGTACTGTAATAAAATTATACAAGAATATGTTCCAGTTTAAAATCATAGGTATTATTATTATGATAAATAAATAAAACTAAAAAATGACATGGCCTGTAGAATAAAAAGAAATTCAAGCATGAATCCGTAGAAGAACAAATGAAAATCATAGACATTTGTGCTTCATACATGGCGAATCAGTCTGAGTCTGTAAAACTTGTGATGAAACTTAAAATCATTGCTAGTGATTTCATAATCTTTCCTAAACTATGGTGATATTTAATGTCACGATTAGCATACTGAATTTTATTTTAGAGAAAGCTTCCATTTCATCATTTTTTGCATTACAATTTTCTTCTCATTCTTCCAATTTTCTTTGAAGTTTTGCCAACAAGACTTCCAAGATGAACACGCACAGGGCAAGAACATTTCCTGAAAATGATTTACCATTACTCATTTTCCTCAAATTCTTTGATGTTCTACATTATATGTTGGAGTTGAACTAATATTTTTATTTGTTAAACTTTTCCAAACATCTATCCTATGCATGGTACAAAAGATAAATACGAATATAACTGAAATAGTTCTCTGTAAGAATACTTATCAGCGCCAGAGAGAGAGAGAGAGAGAGAGAGAGAGAGAGAGAGAGAGAGAGAGAATAAGCATCGATGCATTCTTCGTTTAAGTGGAAGTATGAAAAGTCAAACAGCTATATATACTGTATATTGCGACAGCCGCAGTTCCATAAGATAAGAAAAAGAAGAGACAGTACAGAGGGAAACTAGGGGAAACAGTGGGAAAAAAAAATATATAAAAATAAATTACTGACCACCAACTAAGATTCCGAATAGTCCAAGCACATCTTCCACAACAAGAGGTCTCAATTTATTGCCTTGTTTTCCGACACTTAACACGCAGCTCAGTGTACGATCCCCAAAGTACGTTCTCTCCCAAAATTCGTAGAAACCTGCTTCTCTAAATAGAGCTAACCTTTGGGTGAAAGTGAAATACTACAAATATTACCGTAATAACAAAAATAAAAATTTTCATTACATTTTTTGGATCAAGTAAAGATAAGCACCCCCAGCCTTCTTTAATTAGCCTTATAAGGCTAACTAACGAAAATATCACGACTTAACCTAACCAATCGTCAAGGGCGTACAGTTGACTTAACGATTGGTTAGGTTAGGTCGTGATATTTTCGTTAGTTAGCCTTATAAGGCTAATTAAAGAAGGCTGGGGGTGCTTATCTTTACTTGATCCCATTTTTTGTATTTAATTCCTCAAAATAACTTAAAATTCTACATTTTCATTTAATCATCTGACCAAGAGAACTGCATTTTTAAAATGCTAATTTGAAATTAATCTGCAATTCCAAAAGAAACGTTAACAAACTTATAAAAAATACCGAGGGATGTTTTCACCATATCTTGTTTTTTCAAAGTACATTTATTATTTAAGAGGAAATTATCCTCGACGTGCTGCGAATTCAGTCGATTTTATTTTAGTTCCAGCTATACTAACTAAAATGCAATTCATAGTTTACTTATTACACTATCAAAAAGTGTTTCTGCTCTTTCAAAAATGTTTGTATTTCCAGGTTATCAAAACTTGAGAAAAAAATGATTTACGAGAAGAGATAACCCTGGAAAAATAGCTCCAAAATGTTTATATTTAGCGCTTGGATATGCTAACTCTTTTGTTAGTGTATCTCAAGAAATTTAAAATACAAATGAAAATTATTGTATAGTCATTCCAACGAGTTCTGTCAACGCTATTTTTAAAATGTGACCTGTCAAGCAAAATCAGTCCTTGTGTAGAAAAAATAGTAAATTTAGGTTTCTCCCACAATACTGAAAACTAGTTGATGTGCTTATAAGTTATAACTATTTCTTTTCGACAGTGTAATAAATGCCACACGTTCTTATTCAACTACTACTACTACTACTACTACTACTACTACTAATAATAATAATAATAATAATGGAAAGTAAAGTCTGTGGAAAAATTTACGGTTTCTTTCCGTTGTCTAAATAGTTTCCTGATTTTTCCCTTGAGCTTGCGACGTTTTCTTTTGTCTTTACGGAACATGTTCCAGCAATGTGGGTTTAGTTTCATTTTCTGTTATACATAATAGTTTTTCTGGAGTCCTCTCGTGAAGTAGCAAGTCTCAATTTACTTTCTTCAACTCTTCATTCACACTTTCCCAATCTACTTTCAAAAAGGGACAGTTGTTCTTTTATCGTTCTCACTTATTATAAAAATACATTTCCTCGGACCTCTTGTTATTAATTCTCTTATTTGGAGTTTGAGCTATTATTTTTCTTCCTCTGTTTTGAATACCCTTGATATGAAATTACGGGCATTCCATATTGAGGCATTTTTTCTCCCAAAACTGATTGTCTGCATATCGAAGGGTGGAAATAATAGCAGTTTGCTCCGTACCTGCAACTTCTACTCCTCATCATGTAGAAACAATTTTTAGGGTTATTATATACGCATCCGGAACCATATTTACACGAACTCATTTTGTAATATTCGCATATGGTCCGTCTATCGGATTCCTTATGAGTACTGCGGGATTCAAATTCTTTTCTTTGTTCTTGCACCACTTCAACTCTACCTAATGTTTTTTTAACCTTTGGTGTGTTTTCGTTTTATTCATGATGTTTTTGTTTTGCGCAGGAGGTATTTCTTTAACTGAGATTTCTCCTGCACTTCCCTGTAGTGAGTTCCCCTCGCTCTCCTGAACCTCATTTTCATTTGTGGTGGCGTTCTCTTCGTTTCCTTCTTTCTGTCAGTGAACTTTGGTAATAGTTTCTTCCATTGCACCATTCTTCATTCCAGTTTGTACGACTTGACAAACTTTTTTTATGCAGAAGGAGGGGCCAAGGGCGAATGCCCGCAAAAATGTTCCTCCCCCACAGAGTAAGAAGAGAGCCAAAATCAAGGTACGAGTTTTTCGAGATGCCTGAACACACTGCGTTTCGAAGATTGGAGGTCACATACAGGGGGAAAGATGGATTGAAGAAAGTTGTTTCAGAGGTGACCGGTAGAGACAAAAGTTTAAAAGTACCGATTAACTCTTGCGTTAAAGAGCTGGACAGAAAAGGAATAAGAATGTGTTGAAAGTGTATTATTGCGTGCTCTCCTTAAAGGAGGCATGCAGTTAGAGAATTTACAAGAGCAGTATCCGTTACAATAGCGACAGTAAGAAAAGAGAGGGATTGAAGACAATCAGTAAAAGGTAGGGAATTGATGAAATGAAAAGCATTTGATTCCACCCGTCAAGTAGAGCTGTGTGGGTTGAGCCACCCAAACACATGAGAAACGTACTCCATACAGTGACGGACAAGACCTCTGTACAGAGACAGCAACTTAGTTGGGGTGAAGAAACTGCGGAGGCGGGACAGTAGCTCTAATCTCTTAGAAGCTGTTTTAGAAAGAGAGTGTATGTGATATTTCCAGGAAATATCACGAGAAAAGGAAACACCAAGGATGTTAAGGGAAGAGGAAGGATTGAGTTGTGTAATGTTGAAGATAAGGGGATAGTCGTGTGGAAGATTGTGACGAGAAGACAGATGAAGAAACTGTGTTTTTGAAGCATTGAAAGCCACGAGGTTACCTCTGCCCCAGTCAGAGATAGTAGAAATACCAGAGGTCAGGTGCACCATAGCGTCCAACGCAAAGGATGGCGTGACTGTTGAGAGGGACGATTTGTGAAGCGGGTGGAGAAGTAAAGAGTGGAATCACCGGCACAAGAGCGGATAGGACAGGAACTGCGACTTAGTAAATCATTGATAAATGAGAGGAAAAGAGTGGGTGACAGGACAGAACCTCGAGAAACACCACTATTAATAGTTTGACGCACATGAAGCCATAAAGGCCAATGATTTTTTTATTCGTTCTATTCATTTTTTCCCGGTCCCTTTTCACTAAGTTTATGCATTTGTAATGTTTAAATGTATTGGACAGAATGCATTTTAAACCAGTGGTCTGGTCCGCTTCTTTTACGCAGTGGCAAAGATGGTACGCGGCGCATTCCATTAAATAAAATCTATCTGTATACAATTTTCTGGATTTACAATAACTTACACATTTTTTAAATATTTTTTGCTGTAGTTTTGGTTTACTGTCTTCCTCTTTTCCTTCCGCTTTCTAGTTTCGTCCGCGAAATTTTATTTCAGTTTATATGTTTATACGCTACATTTTTTAAAATATCCTGGTAACTATTTTATTTTGTAAAGAACGTCAGAAAGAGCTATAAGAGGAAAAACACTGGGCAACACGCACTCATAATTAATAATTCAGTCACGCAGTATTGTAGCGAACGAAGGAAAGGGCCTCAGTTTAATACGAATATACTGAGTGACTTATACTCTATACAATTTTTTTTAAAGTTTGTTAAAAGAAACATCGACCACATAATCTGAATAATTACCCGCATATATTCATGTTTAAAATAAAGGCTAAAGGACAGAACTTTCAAAGGACGTACTTTGAAATATGTTAAAATTTTAGTGTCCTTCAGTAGTACTTTAAAATTTACGTAACATCGAAAGAACAACGGGTATAAATAGAATGACAGTCCTTTGTTACTTACTATACAGACAATCAAAGGACACTTCCAGAGCGTGGTGTTCGAGTATTTTGTGGTTAATAATACGGAACTGTCAAGTTCCTTACACTTTTCTGTTCACCTTTAAACAAACACATTTTGTAGTTCACATTTGCATAAATCTCTTTACAGTTTCTTTAGTAGCTAATCACAGAGGATTGTATGTATTAATAACATTGTTTACTTACTTTGGAAAGTACACCTACGTTTTTTTAAACTCTGCTTTTTTTTCATGACTGAAATGTTTATTGAAAAACAAAACTGTTGGTCGAGCCCATATGTATTCTTTCATGAGGGTAGTTGTACATTCGCCTTTCTGAAGTAAAAGATCGGATCATATTTATATGTTAAAATAAAACACTAGTTTCGTAATAAAAGTGCAGTTTGTTCCTTCTAAGAATGCAGATTTTAAATATCACATGTTACTCAAAAGTTTCACGATAACATTGAAATTACTAGTAATTACAGTAGAACTTTATGAGATGAAACAGCTTGTGATAGGGGACATTGACTCTGTGTGGTGATACAAGTCTTCCCATTCGTCATAAACGTTAACACTGAGGTTTGTTTCATCTCTAATGTCCAAGTTACCCAATAAGTTACACAGGGTATTCACTGTAAACTCTAAAATTTTCACGTTTAAGTTGCATATCATTTTCAAATTTTAACGTAACCTTTGTGTAACAGTGAAATCGATATGTAAATTAGAATAACTTTTTCAAATTTAACAAACGTCAGATCCTTCTCTGCTTTTTCGTTCGTGCCGTAACTTTTTGCTGTCAGAAAAGCAAGACCCTTATCCGCTATTTCGTTCCGTAACAATTCCGTAACTTTTTGTTTGTTTTTATTTTTTTTAAATGCGTAACCTAGATATAACGTATTTAACGTAATAAAAACTTCATAACTCTTCCAGATAAATACAGGGCATCCACAAAAGAATCGCGCAAATTTAGTTAATTTCAAATGAAATTTGTACGAGTCTTTTGTCGATATCCTGTACATGTACAACCTATAAAGTCTCATAACATACAAAATTCATAACGTGCATTAGTATAGTTTATTATAAAACTGAGTCTAATTAAAATAAAGTAAGTGTAAAGATGCTTTCATGTTTATGTTTTGCGATTAAATACAATTATAAACATTTTTTACTCGTGCGTTGCCTTTGATTCTTAAGGATAAAAGTTTGAAGTACAGGGTGTCCCAGAAGTCTGGACTCAGAGAAAATAGACATTATATATTTAAAGTGACACAAACACATTTCGAATGTCAGTTTTACATATTTCAGGAAAGAAAATACCCTGATGGCTCAGTATACCAATCAAGAGAAGGTGGAACTAGTATTGATTGCTACACGTTTCCGGAGAAAGCCAGAGGGAGGCACGTTCGTGAAATAACTGACATACCTCCCTCCCTCTATAAATATGTAAAACTGACATTAGAAATACGTTTGTTTCACTTTAAAAATATAATGTCCATTTTCCCTATGAGTCCAGACTTCTGGGACACCCCGTACCGTGAGATAAAAGTCATTATACAGGGCTATTCAAACTGATTCACCTGATTTCAAATGAGAATATTTTTTAATGTTACAAATACAGATTGATTTGATATACATCAACCAAAAGGAAAAACTGTCCAAATTTTGTCTCTCACCTCATAAATGCTCTATGTGACTTCCCCTAGTTACACGAGCAACGTCGACACGATAGTCGAATTCCTCCCATACTCGCTCCAGCATGTCCGTTGTCACTGACTCTACGGCAGTAACAATGCGAGTTCGGAGCTCATCCAAAGATGTGGGCAACGGTGGCACGTACACAGTATCCTTAACGTACCCCCAAAGGAAGAAGTCGCACGGTGTAAGATCCGGCGACCGATTTACAGCTCGAAAACTGCAACACACAAAATGCCTTCTGCTGTGCGGACGCCATTTTCACACTGACTGTTTGTTGCTAGGCTAGGCCACGGCGTGACTTTGGAGCGCTCTCGCGGTGATCTTATAAAACTCGAAGATTTCCTCTTTCATGTGGTGTATACCCAGTTGATGCACGGTTGATAGGTACGGAAGTATTCTCAGTTAAAATCGGATGAATCATTTTCAATAGCCCTGTACAGTATATTCAGTTTACGAGGAGAGGCGCGCGGGATAACCGTTCTTTAGAAATTAAGTTAATGACGATAATGATAATGATAAGTTTTATTGGCAGAATATAAATTCCATAAAATAGTACAATATTCTTGAAGGTAATAATAAACATTGAGATAAATCAAACAATAGTAAATTCGAAAAACTAAAAATTATGTCCAAAAGAGAAATAAAAATAAGACACGTGTTGAAACAACCAATTAATAATAAAAAGTATCCGCAGCTAACACTACAAAAAGAAAAAAAAGAAATAAAAATAGAGAGTACACATAGTGTGTATATATATATATATGAAAATTATTTCACGAAAGTGACACGTGAAAAATATTTATGATGAATAAAACCACGAAGGGAAAAGAAACAAAGTGGTGCTCAAGCGCTTTCGTCTAACACCCTGAGGATGTCATTAGACGAAAGCGCTTGAGCACCACTTTGTGTTTCTTTTCCCTTCGTGGTTTTATTCATCATATATGATAATGATGATAATGATAATGATAATGACAGTGTGTATTGGCAGGAGACATATTCCATAAAAAAAAGGTACAGTATCCATCGAGGTAATGAACGATGCACCTAATTAAACAATAAATAAAAACAAAACAAAAAAAGGACTACGATAATAAAGAAATAACAATAATACACGTAATAAAACGAGAAATAATAAAATTAGTAACAACAGTTTCCTGAAGGTGGTACTAAGAAGAGGAAAAAATAAAAATAAAAATAAAAAGTAGGCCTACGTGTAATGGAATGGTTAATGCGGTAGTTAAATGGAGCTATAGACAAACCCTTTCATACCGAGAGGTCCACATTCTAGAAGACATAAAACAGGACTGATGAATATCTTGGACAATTGGATTGTCTGAGTTTTTAATTTTTCGCATTAGACTGTATCGAGCGCGTCTCGTTACCTCAGGTTGATTATGACTTACATTATGATAATGATAATGATAGCCCAGTAAAGCCTAAAGCTTAAGGGCCGAATTAAATAAAATAAATAATCCGGCTTCAAAAAAAATATAATTAGTTATTTATACAACAAAATGTTCTTAATTTTATGTATAAGATAATTTAATGGAGTGGAACATATGATGCGTAAAGTGATAAATGTATACTGAGGTTTGATTATTTATAAATTTTACTTTTAATTAATATAATTAATTAAATGTTTGATGTCCTACTGTTAAATTTCGCGATAAAAGCCTTTTCTCCGATATAATTTCCGGGTTTTCTTCGTAAAAAATACTTCCCATTTTATAAAAGTTTGAAGTGAATTTTTTTTAAATGTACATTTAATCATAGGTTGGTCATATTTAAATAATGTACCAAAAGCATTAAATCTCTAAAAATGTTCAGAAATAAGTCGCGAGAGACGCGTGTATAGGTTACATAATACATATACTGTACGAGGTGTCTCAGAAATCGCACACCACGGATTCAGGTTATCCACACCTATAAATATGGTAGGCGACTTCTAAGACATCCTGTAGATTTATATTTTGTATATTTATATTTTGTATATTTATTGTAAAAATTGAGAATACAGAAAGTTTCATAGGTTTACCTTTGTTACACTTTTTTTAACGTATGACAATGCAATTTTCCTCTGCACTACGTATGCGTATCGTCCAGAACGTAGGAGCGGAGGGGCTTCTGCTGGCCCATCTATGAGAAATTTTGATGCTCCCTCATAGATTTTTCTAAAAGTTGAATTAGGTGGCGATGACTGAAAATAAAATAAAGGTATACGATTATCAAGTAAGAATTATGTAAAGACATTAGGAATTACAAGCGGTAGCTCGCTATCGCTCGCTATCGCCCTCCGGGCAGGTAGCAATATATGTCACAGTATATGTAGCAGTATATGTCAGAGCTAGCTGTATATGTATATGTATATTGTATATATGTATATGTATATTGGTACTTAGTATTATCGGGACTACCAAACTATTATCGGGACTACCAAACTGCTTATTATGTATTTTTGCTCTACTGTATATTGTGTATATGTATATTGGTACTTACGTATTATCGGGTCTACCAAACTATTATCGGGACTACCAAACTGTTTATTATGTATTTTTGCTCTCGTCATTTTCTTTTTCGAAGTACCTACATTTACTTGTAATAGACATTAAATAGCTCGTGCTCGGCCGCGGAGTGACCTAGGACCAGGAAACTTGACAGAGCACATCGGCAGCTCATGGGCTATCAGTTGGTGGTGGTTGCAGAATTTTCCGATGTGCTGTTTAGGCTCTGTACGGTTCCGAAAAAAGCGGACAGACACACAGACACATTTTAGCTCAATAGTATATAGGATATGGCATATTTTTAAAATAAAATAGTCTCAACCAGGCTTCAGATCTGTGGAAAGTAGTGAAAAGATAGCCATTGGAGCTAATAACGATTCTGTTTTTATTTCTCTTTTTATATTTCCTTTATTCAGAAGACACCCGAAATCATTAATGGTCCTTTGACTTCAGTGAAAATGAAGAACACAAACTCATTAAGGAGAGACAGGAAGAACCCCTTCGGTTCTGTCTGGCCCTCCTTCCTTTTAAGATATTATGCATATGCTGTATGTACGTTTATTATGCAAAGTAATATCATGGCATCTGTATTTCCGAATGAGTTCCACTCATGTTAATATTTGAAAGTATTTACGAGTAATATCTTCTCTATATAGTCTTCATAAATTAAGATATAAATAGGATGTTAAGCGTCTCTTGTCTACCAGATCACCACCTATTTACATCACCACAAAAAGTATGTCCTAGATTAGTATCGTTAAGATAGAATAAACTTAAAATATTTATGATTTTTACCGCTGATACTGACTGGAAAACTGTCCCCCCAGCCATCACCCACTTCAATTCATTTTGTTGAAACATTTCTTCGAAGGTATTGAACGGAATCTTCACTTTCCGGACGATCAGAGCCGCTTTCAAGTTGCATTTGTAGCTCAAATTCAGAAAAAGACTCGCAACAATCCAAACACAAATAACAAATTTTCGTGATCGCAATTCCTTTGCCAGATTTGTTGCTATAAAAAAGGGAAAAACAAAGTTAAAAAAGCATTAATATTTACATGTCCTTTTAATTTTGTTTTACATCTGGCTGTGCCCATCAGGAGCGCAGCCAGGATTTTGTAAAAGGGGGGTCCCAAGCCAGCGATCGTTACCAACAGCATTGATCTATACCCATACACACACACACACATATATGTGTCAAGGGAGGATCCAGAAGCCCATCTTGCCCCTGGGCACCCCCCCCTTGCCTGTGCTACTGGCCCTAATAAAATGGAACACTCGGAAAAAGAATATTGAAGCAGCCAATTTTATCTACAAGACCTGCATTTATAAACTATAGACAGAAGAGCTTGTCGTCAAAAGAGCTCATAAGGAGCTCTGTATAATGTACATGTCTCTGTACAATGTGTACATGTCTAGTACGATATACTGAGAATTTTTTTTTATATATACTCTTTCGCTTTGGTTTCAGTATGTATACTGTATTTTAATATATAATGTTATAATGTTTCAGACCAACAAAGACCCTGGGATCCACTCATGGCTGGTCTACCTAACTGTGTTCGTAATTGTGTATTGTGTATGTCCTCCGTGGTGGCGGAGGGGACCTACAATTTTACGTGGGTTCCGAACCATAAGGAACATAAGAATATATGAAATTTTTATAGTGGGCACACTAGGGGCCACTTCGGCCCATCGAGGCGGCTCCACTATGTAAAAACTGCCTGTACATTGGCAACAACCAATTTTTACAAAACTAAATAATTATCAATTTAAAATTAATTAATTATCAATTTAAAACTAAAGATAGAATCTCTGGATCCAGAGGATCAAGTCATAATAGACTACTATGCACAAATATGTTACACTCTATATCTATTTATAACCGACATGCAAATATATCAGATCCAAAGAATCCAGTCAATTTCATTACGGTATCCATCAATACCAGTACGTTGCCAACCAAAAATAAGTCACGGTCCATATCAATTGCGGACCAAGTCACAATTTACAACCATATACATTACAATATATATACTTAGGAGGAAAAGTGTAGGTGTGGCTGTAAAGACTGTACAGTACTGTAGAAATGTGTGTGCAACTGTACATGTCTCGTACAGTTGCAGAGGAAAGTTCATCGGTGTCCCTATCGTCCACGCACGCTAGTGAACAAAATCTTTTTTGACCCCAATTAGAACTTTGCAGACAGCTCTTCTGAAGACTATAACTTTTTTCAGAAGAAACTACACAACACGCACTTTACACCAAAAACACCAAAAGATAGAGGATGTCGTTGCGAATAATTTGATGTAAGCGTCGAAAAAATTCGTTCACTACAAAAAAGTTTAGACCAAAGTTTATGTGGCCAAAAAATTGTTCAGCTGAGTAAGCCGTGCGTCCGGCTGCAATGTTGGCAGTACACAAAAACAAAATTTCTGCTGTTTTAAAATTTGTGTTGTTTGTGGTAAAAAATAAATAATTTTGTGCATTCAGTCAGACTGCGCTTGTACAAAATTTTATACTCTTTTGCGAAATCGAGGAAAAGCAAGTCATTCCATAATTTTACAAAAATACCACAACCATAAAAATTTTGAGATTCAAACCCAAAGCCAGTGAGACCAAATTTGTGAAGCTGGACTCAAAATACAAGTGGTTCGTGAGCTTAAAGTAAATGTTAAGTTCTCACTGGCTTAAAAAATTCTGTTCAAAAGGTAGGATGAGCGCTAATTTTGTGCAAAATTTGTGTTTAAAACAAAAAGGCGTTGCCTACAAAAATTATGGACCCGTCGCAAAAAGGCGTAATGCAAGAAGATAAATAATTTTTGTGTGCATAATAATAAACTTTAAAAAGAATAGAACAAGAATAACATACAAAAAACATTTAGCGCTAAAAAATCAAAGTTAAAAAACCAAAATATTTAGCGGCAGCTCTTAGAAAGAAAACTCGTTAAGCGCTTTAATGTTGTTTTGCAGATTCATTTACCACATGTCGCTCTAATACACCGAGACTAGAATTTTCAATGACATTATAAAAGGTCAGTTATCAAAACACTCCAATGATTAATTTGTATTTAAAATCATGAACGGTGATTCATGAGGCACTCTTGATGATCCATCTTTCATTTTCTAGACATATGTAAACAGAAAGAGTATACATATTAAAATATACATACTGAAACCAATGCAAAAGAGTATATATACACAAAACTCTTTCAATACATCTTAACGTCTCATGGTTGAGTGGGTAACGTGGCGGCTCACAAAATTCGAATATTGATATTAAAATCCATACGAAAAACCAGGCCATTGTTCTGAAATTAATTAATGAGCTATCGTCAAGCTTTCATCACCAATCAAAGTATTCTACAATTTGGATGGGGAAATCAACAATATTAATATATTTATAGTAACAACTCACAATTAGTTCCATTTTTATCAGGTCATCCCATAAGTAATGTCGTTTTTACGATAGATTAAGTTTAAACTAGTCCTACTCGGTTTAAGCATAAATTTTCCGAAGGTTATATCTAAGAGGAGATCTATCGTGTTTCGCTACATACTCTACAGACCTTGACCAGTGAAGACGTGTGTTTTGCTTTATGTGAACCCCTCATAAGCATGGCGGTATCAGAAGAGCATATGAGGCATATAATGCTTTACGAGTTCAAAAAAGGGAATAGTGCTACTGAAGCAACGCGAAACATTCAGGACGTTTATGGCAACGATATTCTGCATGTGAGGAAATGTCAAAGATGGTTTCAAAAGTTTAGGAATGGTGACTGCTGTTTGACAGATGCAGCACGCTCTGGACGCCCTGCTGAGTTTGATGATGACCCGCTGTTAGCCGCACTTGAAGAAGACTGTTCAACAACTGTCGAAGAATTGGCCCAGAAACTCAATTCATCCCCGTCCACCATCCATCGACATTTGCAACAACTCGGGAAAGTTCTTAAATTAGGAAAATGGGTGCCACATGAATTGTAGGTCGACAATGTGCGGGTAAACATTAGCACAGCTCTTCATTCCCGTGAACTCCAAGATACGTTTTTGCACCATTTAGTGACTGGTGATGAAAAGTGGATACTGTACCAGAATGTTAAGCGCCGTCGACAATGGGTTTGTGCCGGAGAACCAGCGACACCACAGCCAAAACCAAATCTTCACCCTCGGAAGGTGTTGCTTAGTGTTTGGTGGGATAAAGGTGGTGTAATACACTTTGAAACCTTACCACACAACCAAACAATCACCGTTCAAGTCTACTGTCAACAATTGGATCGATTGAACACTGCACTAAAAGAAAAGAGACCTTCTTTGGTTAATTGGAAAGGAATCGTGTTCCACCACGACAACGCACGTCCTCATACCGCTCGGATCACTTTTTGCAAAAATTGAGGAGCTTGAATGAGAAAAACTTCTACATCCTCCATATTCTCCAGACCTTGCGCCTTCAGATTATCATCCCTTCAGGAGTCTGCAAAACTATCTTGACGAGAAACAGTATACTTCTTTAGATGACCTGCACACCAGTCTTTGTACGTTTTTTGCCTCAAAACCGCCTGAATTTTATAAACATGGCATTGAAAAGCTTGTAGGACGTTGGCAGAGTGTCACTGATTTTTTTTGTCCTTCAAATTCCGATCTAAAAAACGACATTACTTATGGAATGACCTGATACTATTTTTTCCACGTTTTTCGTGAAGATAAATGAAAAAAGACATTTTAATGAAGAGAAAATTGAAGGTTCGCAATATAAGTACATATTTTCAGATTTTGAGATTAAATTTATTTTCAGTATATTTTATTGATTTCATTTAATTTGATCACTTAATACAAATCCAAAAAGTAAGTTTAATTTATCAATAAATAAGAAATATTCTGGTCTTACGTGTGGGTTCAAACTGCGTGATATTTTTCTAAGCACGAAACGGTTTTCTAAAAACGAATGATAATAAACGTATGATAAACTGATAATTTCATTGAATCTTTTTACATTTACTTAAGGCGAATGAAATTAAGAGGAATATTCGCACGAAAGAATTTGTTTTGATAAAAAATTAAACGCTTTTTTAAATGTACGAAATGGAATTATAATATGCCTCAAAAGTAAAGAGAATCAAATTTTCATAATATGTACGTACCTTGAGATAAGAGACATCCCCAAACCAAAAGAAAAGCTTCTTGAATCGCATTTCCGAAGCTAAATATTTGTTCAACATTTTGGCTGCAAACGAGTACGAAAATCATACAAATGTATAGTTCATATAATTACCTTAAATTTTCGTTTAATTCTTCGGTAGTTATATTCTGCTAATTTTACAATTTCTATACCTTTTATAAAGTTTATCCTGAAGAAAGGAAATCACAATGGCAAGTACCATCATTAAAAGTAAAATGGCTCCGACAATCATCCACATCTGTCGGGAAATTATAAATAAAAATTACGTAAATATGACTTACAAATATCGTAAAATGATGTTATTAGTAAATAATAAAAATGTTTGATAATATTTCATTTCGATATTTTAATTGATAAATACCATAATTTTACTACTGTTTAAAATATTCTTCACAAAACAATTACGTTTAAAATCAATGTTATTTATTGTAGGCAACGAAAATAAACAGTTCTCGATGTTTTTCACTATTAATTCAGAAAAGATTAATTTTAACATTTATTTAAAGATGTTACGTGTTGTTGGAAAACATTTAAAAAGCCAGCGTAGTCTGGTTCGATCTTCGGGAAGGGATAAATAACGGTAACCGGAATCATGTCCACGAGACCGCTAGAGTCGAAATACGTCGCACGATATTCATCGCTAAAAGCGGGAGCGAGGAAGACATCGTATTCCTGAATAAAAAAGGATATTTGCGAGTTTTCTATTCGGATTCAAACTCATTTAATTAATTAAGATATTTCATGTCACTTCAGTGAATCAAATTTAGAGAACTTACACCTCTTTGAAGCAATCCCAAGTTTCCAGAGAAGGTTTTAGTTGTAGCATTGAAGGCTCCATAGGGCATTTTACTCTTTATATTAATCGTGTAGCTTTTAAAATTAAGAAAATTATAAATATATATATATATATATATATATATATATAAAATTATCATTATATATATATATATTAGGGGGGTCGAAATTTTGTATTCTTATTCTACACACTGCTCGGAGTTTCCGTTGGGCTCCTAAACAACATACTGTAATTACACCGCTATGCGCCCCCCCTACCCGTTGCATATAACCCCCCTTTTTTTAAATTGAAATAAAATTGAAACCAATTCTTTGAATAAAAAAACCTGATAAATGACAAAGATTAAAGTAAATAATGATATATGTAAAGTTAAAGTAAGTTTTATATATATATAATAAGAAATCTTTCTCCGTATATTACTTAAAGAATCAATTGAAGCATATTAAAACCAAAATATTCACCTTAAGAAATTTAAAATCGTAAATTACTGACACCACTGGCATTTCCATTGGAACACAGGTAGCTTTTTTCTCGACTCCAGTACATTCAAAATAAATTTATGTCTGTTTTCATAACCAATTCTATCTTGTGATGCTTCTGTTACCACATTTACAGCATGTTCTACTCCCTGGCTGTGACAGGGAAAAGGAATAAGCTGAAGTGGTTCATTTCGAACTTTAAGATGATCATCATTTGTCAAATTCTGTAAAATAGGTGGAGGGGTGATGGTTTCGTTGTCCCAGTCGATCATGTTAGGATAATCGTCTGCTTCAAAGTTCAGTGTTTTTGGCAGCTCAAAATTTCTCGCATTGGTGCTCCTAGTTCTTGCTCGAATAATGTGCTGAAGAGCCAGCTCTCTGACCTCTCTTCTTGTGTCTGTTATCACTGAGAGTAAGATATTCTCTGGGTGGACAAAATAGGCGTTATTTCTGAGGACACGCTCCATAATCATCCGATGCTTTTTATCTAAGCCTTTAAGCAAGTGCATGATATACCAAAAATTAGATGTTCCCTCATTTGCCTTTGGATGAGACTTTATCCAAAACCAGCCTGGAGCGTAAACCAGCATTATAATTTTTACTAGGTCTTGGATGTTTTTGTCTGGATTCCGTGTAGAGACGTATAAGCGCAGGATCCTGTTTGCTCGTGTTAGCCATCTTGCATGATGGAGGGCACCTGGGGGATCTGGTGGCTAACGCTTGTGAGATGCGTCCAGATTGTATGCTAATGCACATTTCATACTTACATATATTTTTGGTCACTGCTGAAACTTTTAACAATATCGGCCGAAACTTCTTTAATGTTGCCCTCTACAGGGGTATAATCAACTATATCCAGTTTGGTCAAATCCTCTCGGAGTTTATTTCCAAGAGAACCTTTGAAGGTGTTTGGTCCCGAAGTTTTTCCATCAATTGCTTCAAATACGTGCCTGAAGGGCAGTTCATTTGCATGCAAAATGCAAATCAGCCATTGTACCGGCCTGTCCAGATATAATTCAATCAATTTTAGCACTCCGCCAATCCTGCCAGTGTTCACTGGGGTGCCATCGCATAGCAAAGCTTTGAGGGATTCTTTGCTATTAGAATCAACTATAAAAGTTATTATTTCATCTGCAATACAACAAGCAGTTCCGTTATCTGGAGCTATATGATCCATGTAAATATCACCAGATTCTTTGACTATTACATAATGTTCTTCGTACTCCATTCCCTTCTTTGTCTTAGTTTGATCTTTTCTACCATCAATCCGATGCCTTCAATCTGTGTGTTCTCTGATTTCACTTTGATTATGTTCTTTTTACCCACACGTATTCTTCCTCTTTCCACTTTTTTCCTATCCAACATATTGGTTTCGTCTAATATTCCCATATCCTTCAAAGCTGCATTTACTATAGCTGCAGTAGCTCTGTAACTTACACGGTATCTATCTGCTGTTATTGTTAAGTTGTTATAAATAATTCTGTCCTGATGGTTTTCTCTCAGCTCAAAATCCGAAACAAAGTCAATATCGTCGCTGTCATCATCAATTTCCATGCTCTCATCTTCCATAATATGTAAAGGGTCCAGTTTGCTGGTTGAGGCGACATTCATATCTGGCCTTATCTTGGCTCTTCTTTCTAATCCTTCAACTCTATCGTGAGTCCTTTTTCTTGCGGAAGTCGTTACTCTGTCGATTGGTCGTACTTGGTTTTTTCCTTGTTTCTGCCCCACAAAAGACTCCCACTCAATCATTGGAACTCTAATATCACATCTGCAATCCGTTCGACTGATTTTTTTTATCGTAACAAGTACAAGTGCAAATATCAAACATTTCATCGAATGTCTCCACCTTCTGCTGAAAACTGTTGTTTCTTTGTTTTAATGGTACTTTATTTAGCTTTGCTGCAGATTCTATCAATCGTTCAACTTTTATATATGTGGAAAGGAAAACTTCTCCCAAATGGCTTCCACATCTTTAGTGACAATTCTGTAACATTCTTTTGCTGTTCTAGAACCTTTCGAAATCAGTTCTTCTCGTTTTCTTACCAATAAATAATGCCTAAATACGTCAGCCTTTGAAGGAGTCATTGAAGGTGGAAATTCTGCAGGGTGACCAAATGTTGAATTGTGCGTTTTGCTTCTTGTCGCCATGATTTCACTTATTTAGGCCTAGTAGCATTAATAACAAGAAACTAATTGTTAAATTCTAGCAATTGAATCATTAAATCTGAATTTAATATAACTCATTCGGAATTAAATCATAAAATAACAATCTGAAACTAAACAAAAAAACGTGACAATAATTTATATAATTCATCTAATCTATTTACGGTATTAATCTATGTAATCTATTTACTCTATCTAAATAATCTATCCAAATTAATTTAATCTACTTAATAAGATTTAATATAATGCATGATTGTCACATTTGGGGTTTATATCTGTGGAGAGAGTAAAATGGGGGGGATGCTATGGAAGGGGTAAGGGGGGTCGCATATACTCATTTTTTTTTACAAGATGTTGAGATCATCATTTCCAACTACGTGCATACTGTGGAATTGGAGAAACTCTATTTTTGATATGTTTCGACCCCCCCTAATATATATATATATATATATATATATATATAATTCATAGGAGCTTCGAATAATCAGTTATTGACATTCATCGAAAATATATCTGACCGGGCTCATTATCACATGGGTAAAGTAATACTTTTCTTTTATCTATCAGAGACTTCTGCTGCTTCGAAACACCTCATCATAAGACTAGTTTTATAAAATTTATTACATTGCCTTTTTAAAAAAATAACATAAAATACATATATATATATATATATATATATATATATATATATATATATACTGTATATATATATAATAATTGTATATTACCAAATGTTGTAGTGAGATGCTAATATTTTCAGAAACTCAATCATTATTCCAGAATGGGCAAATTTACGAGGTCCAGTTTTTACTTGCATATAAAAGTTGCCACTCTGAAAAAAAAAGTAAAAATCAATAATGTACTTACTGTATATAAAACAAATAAAGTATAAATCATTATTATCAACAACGTTTCGGAAGGATCTTCCTCCCATCTTCGGTGCATGCATATTATTAATAACCGATTTTTATAATAAACAGATGTAAATCTTTCTTAATTAATAATTTAGATTACATATTAATTTTATTATATTAAATTGTATTACGCGAGACACGTAAAGCAAACATATATTATAAAAAGGTTTATTTTGCGATATTTAGTTCAGATACTAAAATGTAATCATTTGGATTTGGTTTAAACTTATAAAATGTACAGCGATTCCAGAATTCTTAAATATTCAATTAAGTCTTTGTTATTATTATTATTATTATTATTATGAAACTAAGACTGGTCCAGTGCGTGATCATTATTAGTTCACCATGTTTCCTAATTCCTGCGTTAATTAATATTCTGAATGAACCAAACAAAAATAATGTTTAAAGATAAGAAAGAGAAGATTATTGAGTTTTACCTTTACGGTAGATAAGGCTCGACATAATGTAACACGATAACTATAGACGAGTCAATACGCAACACAAACTCGTATTAAAAATGCGTAAAAAAATCATTTAATATATCTTACTTGGTGCTTCCAGGTTCTCTATTTTACACCTTATTATTCTGTACCAACCATTTCAAATTTACATTTATCAGTACTAAAGCTTTTAAATACAGAAAAGTGAGGGGTACATTTGACGTGTTATTTCCTCCTCAAAATGAGAGGTACGTGTCTCCCGTCCTCGTCTCCTACCAATTGACGTTTATAAACTATAGTATTAAAGTTCTTGCTAGAGGTAAAATATTTTAGATTTAAAATACTCACACGGCGAGCCACGACTCTCATACAGGAGCCTGTCGTGGAATTCATTATTATCGATATCAAATTCTTGTTTGTCCTAAAAATCAGATAAAAAATACAAAAAATTAAATTTCGTCAATTAGTGGATTTTAATCATAAATGATGAGCAAATAAGCAAGATTTTATAAACGATACATTAAAGTATTGGAGCATGTACGACTTTGCCTTTTCACCTTCCAAATGAGATTGGAACTTATGTCATTACGATATTAAACAGTATAGGAATAAAACAAATACAAATATTTCAATATATCCACCCAATCAGCCAATAACAAAAGTTCTCCATTGCCTCTTTGATTTTGCTAACTGATAGTGTATATGGTAATTTTACCATAAAATACCAAGTTGCAAAGTTTCAGCTCTTTTCGGAGCTTTTGAATCCTAGTTTCTGTGGTTCATACTCGGCACAAATATAGGTTTCGTAAGAAGTGGGACAAGGAAGAATAGAACTATAAAACTATCTTATGGTTCTCGTACTTTTTGAGGGATTAGCACTGCAAGAGCAAGTTTCATTTTTGTACATAACTTGTCTATAACATTTCTATGACAAATGTTGGGAAAGTCTAAGTGATTTTAGTGTATGTATTAATCAAGTTTACATTAATGCACACTATTCGATTCTATTGTGGTCCAGTAATCTGCGTGTCAGGGTTAAAAAGTGTCAGGTCGTCATAGACATATACATAGACGTGGCGCTTTTTAACCTTGGCACGCAGTAATAAGCAGTCGAAATCTTATTGAAATATTAAAAATGTTTTTACAGTATTAACTTACCTTTAAGTGTACATAGAAGTGTTTCACTTCAAGTTCGTTAAGATGCGAGTCTATGAAGTAACCAAGAACATCATAGCGTCGTACGAGCTGAATGGTGAATGATGATGAGTTGGAACCTTTTCCTATAAGAGTCAATTATAATTGAATGCATTATATATTAATATTCATTTGTTTTTATTTATTCTGTTCTTCATACATTATAAATCACTTTTAATTGGCTATTTTATTTCAGTTCTTCCTTAAATTAAATATTAATTAAGGATTTTTATATGTATACAAATTATATAAGAATTATTCCGGAAATAATATACTTTAAACGAGAGAAAAAATCGATAATATAATTTTTCTCAAAATGGTGTTTATTGGGTATCCCCCCCAAAAATGGCCCTATTTTTATTTGCTCGTTATTTTATAATGGATGTATATTTTGTTAGTGGGGTTTCTTCTTCAGAAAATTAACAGATTGGGGGTTTTATTCTGCATGTACCTATATGCATAGGCCTAAACATTTATAATCTTTCATTACTTAATAATTAATAAATATTGTATATTTAAACAGTTCTTTCACCATTTCATACTTAAAAGCAATAACTTTTCCTAGTTTCGCAAAAATCAGGAAAAGACGATACCGCTACCAATAGACTATAGCCTAGTTAGGCCATAGAAGGCCTTACTAGGCTATAGTCTTTAAGGAAAGCTAAGTCTTTACTCTTCAACAGGATGGAACACCCACACACTGCTTGTGAAACTCGCAACATTTTAAGAAAGCATTTTTCCGGACTACTAATCTCCCTTCATGAGCTATTGGAATGGCTCCCATACTCACCTGACCTCACACCCCTGACTACTTTTTTTGTGAAGTTACATAAAAGACAGGATCTACTCTACCAAGCCTAAGACATTTGAAGAGCTAAAAACCAAAGTTTATGAGATAATGAACATCATCTCAGCTGAGCTATTTCCAAAAATTATGTCAAACATTTGCGTAAGGTTAAATATTGTGTTAGAAAAAATGGCGATTACACTGAACATGTTTAATTAAGCTTAATAAGCTCCTACGTTTTACGTACCTACTTACTGCATTTGTCTTTTTGTTTAGATTTTTTTTTTAGCTTAGAACATTTATTTAGAGATAGGAACATTTTTTTCGGACACGTGTTGCAGATATTTAAATCCAAATTCATCCTTGGCAAAACTTCTGTTAGCGGTCCTTGTAAATGAAGCTTAGCTATTTAGGTTAGGTTAGCTTAGGTTTAACTAGGATAAAGTAGTTCAGGTTGGATCAAATTTGGTTGGTTTGGGTTATATCATATTTCGTCGTCTTTGTTGGTGGTGTAGATCCAAATACTTTCGTCAAAAGATTTTTTGACGTCGAGAATTTGGTCTCATCGCTGTTATTTCCTTCTCAGTTTCAATTTTAGTTAAACAGTTACCAAAATAGTTCGTTACCTCTAAAAAAATCTTTTTAATTTATTATTATTATTATTGTTATTATTATTATTGTTATGAGTAATAACAGTAATAGTTTCACAAACTAAGAAATTTAATTTGTAAAGAAAGGCTTTTATGTACAATAAATTAAACATTAATTATTTCGTTAAAATAAAGTAAAATATTTCTTTTTCTTTGTTTACGAAATATTAAACATCAACCGATAATCACACTCCGAATGTTATGATCTCAAAGAAGAAATGTTCTTCTCATTTTAAGAAAAAGTTTAAAAGTGATTTGAAAAAGCATCTTTGTGATGCATTTTAACAAATATTCACTACACAGAAAACAGACTTCTCACAACCTTCTTTGCAAAGACATATTATTTTCTGTTGTTTCAGATCACTCAAAAAAAGAAGTTTTGAAGACAGTTTCTTCTGTCTCAAGAAGTTACGTATTATTAAAAGAAGTTATTATGCCAACTGACAAGAAGCTTTGATACCAAAAGAAGGAAAATCTTCCCCCAGAATGCACCCTTAAAAAGAAGTTATAACTTCTAAATTTAGAAGGTTTTATTTTGAGTGTGATTAAAACTAAAACCCCTCTAAAGATTAAAATGTTTGCAAGAGAAAAAATACCTGTAAAACAAACAGCGTAAAAACAACACTTGAAGAGGTTTGTGAAGAATCTAAATATTAGACATATGAGAGAGAATGAAAATCAATTTAAAAAATAACTTTCGCTCAAAAAAAAGCATTTAGAAAAAATTATGAAAACTTTACAAACTTTGAATAGCCCATTTTGTTGTAAGCATTAGCTGCATAATAGGTCTGTTCTCCTGATAAAAGTGAACTCTTCACTCAAATTTTCGACTCCAACACAACTCCGGACGATTAGGATGTTGTTCCTCCATTTCCTTCTTCCTCTGACTTAATTATGTCTGGAATTAGAATCTCTTCCAAATATATCTTTTATGCCATATCTGGTCTCAACTAGGATTAGAAATAACGGGTGTAAGTTGACAAGTAGAAGGTTCGAGACAGCAGTTGCCAAAAACTTTTTTAAGCATAGAATAGTGAAAAGGTGGAATAGTTTGCCGGTAGAAGTAATTAGTAGCACGTCTATAAACATGTTTAAAAATCGATTAGACGCATATGTTGATAGATTGGGTATAGTTTAAGGTAGTAAAATTAAGGCTTTGTTGTTCGGAACCCACGTAAAATTGTAGGTCCTCTCCACCACCACGGAGGACATGCACAATACATAATTACGAACACAGTTAGGTAGACCATCCCTGAGTGGATCCTAGCGTCTTTGTTGGTCTGAAACATTATAACATTATAACATTATAACTCTAGGAATGTGTGCGGTCCCGATGGTATCTCTCTTGTTGTTCTCAAGAACTGTTTTTCTGTGCTGACACCCTGCCTAGGCAAACTCTTTCGTCTTTATCTTTCATCTGGTACTTTTCGTTCCTGCTGGAAGTTCGCTTTCATTCAGCCTGTCCCAAAGAAGGGTGACCGCTCTCAACCCTCCAACTATCATCCAATTGTCTTGATTTCTTGCCTTTCTAAACCTTTTGAATCTATACTTAATAGGAAGATTCTCAAACACTTTTTTTCTCACAAACTTCTTTCAGATCGTCAGTATAGGTTCCGCAAGAGACGCCTACTGGCGATTTTCTTGCACATCTCTCTGACTCTCGGTCATCCTCCTTTCGGGATTATGGCGAAACTTTTGCTATTGCAACACACACATTAAAAGCGTTTGATAGAGTTTGGCACAAATCTTTAATTTCCAAATTGCCATCCTTCGGTTTATATCTGTGCCTTCATCTGTGATTTCCTTTCTGGCTGATTTATAGCTCCGGTTGTAGATGGCCACTGTTCTTCTTCTAAAGCTATTAATAGTGGTGTTCCGCAGGCCTCTGTCCTGTCACTCACTCTTTCTTCTTTTATTATTCAATGATCTATTAAATTGTATGTCCTGTCCTATCCAATCCTATGTCGATAATTCCTCTCTTTACTTCTCCACCCGCTTCACAAAGCATCCCTCAACAGTCACTCCAAATTTCGCGTGAGACGGCTTTGATGCACCTGACCTCTGATCTTTCTACTATCTCATGTGTGGGCTGGCTCAACTCACACAGTTCTGGTGAGCTTTTCGTCTCCTCAGTTTTCCGACGAAAAGACAAAGGGTTTGATAATTGATTTTTTTTTTGAAAGGTCACGAGTAGAACAGGAAATCTATGAAATCAGTTTAAGTTAAGGGGTAACGGTGTCCCGTAGCGACTGTGTAATAAAGGGGACCACCAAGGCATCCCTAAAAAAGTCTTATTCTTAATCATAATGGTATTAGTGTAAAACTTCTTTCGGTCAGCTCTCAAAGCCTTATCAGTGAAAATGGGGAGGGGGGATATCCAAAGTTTGCGAAAATAGTCTTAATATACTGAAATTCAGAATGACTATGAGGATGACATTCTATTTTCCACGCACTGTTCATTCATCTTCATCTCCAAATCTTCATTTATTCTCTTTTTACTTCTTTTACGACTCGTTTAACATTCTTTGGATATAAGCATTTTTTGTACAATTCATTATATTTTTTCTTTTCATTTGTCATGCTAAGTTTGTAACATCCTCTTTCACTGCAGTCTTCATCATTATATCGTTCAAACATGTAGTCACTTTTTACCTTCACTATATTTCGTAAATACCCGTCCACATCAGATGTTTCTTTGCTAAACATTTCTTATAGACATTCCACATATTCTGTTCATCCATCATCATCTTTCTCTTCAAGGACTCGTTCTACTCTTCTTCTATACTCTATTGCCACCTCATTTAAATTCAGCCCCTCCACTATTATTCTCTCTGTCCACTGTCTCTTTTTTTTATACCAAGCACCAACCAACTTTACACAATACAGTCATAAGGTCTGGCAAACCTCCACTCAACCCGGACAGCTTTTGTATCACATACATCCCTCAGCAAATATTTACCCACTATAACACACTGTAATCTATTCGAATCTTTTCTATTCTCATCTTTTTCTCTCTGTATATTATTTATAGTACGAGATGTTCTTTGGTTGGGTATGTATTTTTAATGCAAAGCTCCCCTATCATACGTACATAACGCTTTTATTCTGTTACTTGTCATTCATTCCTTGCTTCCGAATCACTCCAGGCTGAGGGCCAAATAGGCATACTTGTAATATTTCTTTATATATTCATTAAATTATTAACTGCAAAGCCAAAGCTTTACAAAATTTAATAGTCTTTCCGGAATTATTTTTGAAAAATAAGAATTATTAAGGCTCCTTCTTTCAAAATAAAATGGCCGAAAACTCGGAATTAAAGCTAATTTTAGTATGATGAAAATGCTCTTCGCAATGAGGCGCAAATTTCTCCGATATAATATAGGGTGGGGCACGGGAATCAAGTGTTTTTTGAATAGCTAGTAATCGGCCATTAGGAATGGGAGGGGCGTGCGGTAGGTAGCATTCCATTCCTGGGTTCATAGCATTTAACTTTAACTAACACTCACCTTTATCTTTCAGGTGCCATCATGGAGCAGTGGACGTTAGAACACCGCATGTTCGCGTATGATCATTTTGTTAGGAGTGGCGAGTCAGTGACAGCAGTTCAGCGTGCGTTTCGCCGCAGATTCAACATTCATCGAAATGACTCTGTTCCCGCTCGTGACACAATCTTACGTTGGGTTAACAATCTTCGAACAGGAGGCTCAATAATGAAAACAAAACCGAAGGGGCCGCAACGCACTGTGCGTACTCCAGAGAACGTTGAAAGGGTCAGACAAGCGATGTTGCAAAGCCCATGCCGCTCTGCTCGGAGACATTCAGCTGCACTCGGAATCAGCAATCGTACTGTTAGACGGATTTTGCATGAAGAATTACATTTTCACCCATACAAGTTAGCGATGGTGCAGGAATTGAATGTAAACGATTGCCCCCAACGACTGAATTTTGCACAGGAAATGCTTGCACTTTATGAGCAGAATGAAAACATGATGGTGGTAATGAGTGATGAAGCCCATTTCCACCTTAATGGGGCCGTCAACAATCAAAACTGTCGGTATTGGGCTGCTGAAAATCCGCGACAACTCCATGAAAAACCGCTGCATAGCCCTAAGGTTACAGTTTGGTGCGCGGTGGGAAAGTTTGGCGTCATCGGTCCCTATTTCTTCGAACAAAATGGGGTTACCGTTACCATAACATCTGGGCGTTACATTGAGATGGTGAACACCTTTTTCATCCCTGAGTTACGAAGAAGGCGTATTGCTCGTCGACATTTGTGGTTTCAGCAAGATGGGGCCACGCCACACACCGCCAGAGCGTCAATGGCTGTTCTTCGCCCCTGTTTCCCAACCATCTCATTTCGAGATTTGGTGACATTGCATGGCCCCCTCGGTCCCCTGACTTGTCCACATGTGACTTCTTTCTATGGGGGTACCTCAAGTCACGTGTCTACGAGGACAAGCCCCGTACATTAGATGCATTGAAGGAAGCGATCCGTCAACAAATCATCCAAATCAACAGAGACCTGCTGGGAAGAGTGGAGGCCAATTTTCGTAAACGCCTTCAACAATGCGTCGACGGCCAAGGACATCATATGCCAGATATAATTTTCGGTACATGATTATTATGACATGAAATGCTATGTTCTTACGAATGTTGTTCTACCAATATATTTTCTTTACAAAAATAAATATCATTTTCCTGATTATTCCAAAAAACACTTGGTTCCCGTGCCCCACCCTGTATATATATATATATATATATAGATATATTATATATATAAATATATATATATATATTATATATATATATATATTTTATGTTTCATATGATTTAAGTTTTCAGTAATATTCGTACGTATGTAGAATACAAACAGGTAAACACATTAAATTCACTACATGAATAAAAGTCCATTTCTGCGCAAAGATTTTAATAATTTGTGCGTACTACAGTATTGTTATTACAATGTTTGAAGGTGTTACTCTATAATTAATCTATAATGATTAATCTATAATGACTTTCCTCTTTACTACTGAGAAAATTTTCATTTGAGGAACACAGTTTAGTAAATTTTATAATTTTTAATCCATTTGAAAATAAAGAATTTTTTACATATATTAATATTTTTAATGGAAGGTGCAGTAGATTCCATAGTTGAAAAATGGTAGAAATTATGAAAATGTTAACAGTAATTAGGTAATGTTGCAGCGTACATGGATGGAGATAGAATACCGTTTGGACGTCTTACGTGTGACAAATGGTGCCCATGTTGAATGTGTTTGAGGTTATATGAAACTTTATTACTTTCTCTTACAGATGGCGTAAAAACGGTGTGCAGTACTTCGTTTCCTAATATTTTTGTTTGAGCGAGAAGTTATAAAGATAAGTTGTGTACACCCTGTATATTGAACAAAAAAAAAAAGTGAGCCTAAATAAGAACAGAGAAAGAAAATCTGAACCTATAAATTTAAAACATACTCGTGTTCAAGGACATAGCTATCGATTTGGTATGGTAATGAGTAATGTTATAAAATACAGTAACAGGCAATATATGCTTTGCCAGGTCATCTGAATGTTGTTGCTTATTCTGCCAACCTTCTTTCAAGTTTTGCATACACAAGTTCAATGATGAACGCACAGAAAGAAAGGAGATATCCTGAAAAAGATTTATTATTAATTTTAATTGCTTCAACTAAAACGTATGAGTTTTTTAGCTCGGTGTTTTGTAACCGAGGTGCCGAGACATTTCATGAAAATGACAAACAAATAACAAACTGATATTCAAAAGTTAATAAAGATATAAACATTTCAAATGAAGTTAATCGCACTCAAGAATAAACTTTTTAATCCTATTTAATCCCTTTAATCTTCCAAGGCTCGCTCGGTGTTTTTAATCGGTTAGTGGCATTTTAATCACCAAAACAAAGGAAAACATGAAACTTATTTTTAAGTTGAAATTATCGTTTTTAACTACAGGGCTATTTAAAATGATTCATCCGATTTTAACTGAGAATACTTCCGTACCTATCATCGGTGCATCAACTGGGCATACACCACATGAAAGAGGAAATCTCCAAGTTTTACAAAATCACCGCGAGAGGGCTCCAAAGTTACGCCGTGGCCTAGCCTAGCAACAAACAGTCAGTGTGAAAATGGCGTCCGCACAGCAGAAGGCGTTTTGTGTGTTGCAGTTTTCGAGCTGTAAATCGGTCGCCGGATCTTACACCGTGCGACTTCTTCCTTTGGGGGTACGTTAAGGATACTGTGTACGTGCCTCTGTTGCCCACATCTTTGGATGAGCTCCGAACTCGCATTGTTACTGCCGTAGAGTCAGTGACAACGGACATGCTGGAGCGAGTATGGGAGGAATTCGACTATCGTGTCGACGTTGCTCGTGTAACTAGGGGAAGTCACATAGAGCATTTATGAGGTGAGAGACAAAATTTGAACAGTTTTTCTTTTGGTTGATGTATACAAATCACTCTGTATTTGTAACATTAAAAAATATTCTCATTTGAAATCAGGTGAATCGTTTTGAATAGCCCTGTATATATACATATATATATATATATATATATATACACACAGAGTATATATATATATCTATATATATATATACACACACAGAGTATAATATATATATATATATATATATATATATATATATATATTACTGTATTAATATAAATATAAAGATAAATTATGAAGTACTATAAATAAAGTATGAAGTTTAGAGGCCACCCAATACTCCTCACCGCCACCGTTAACATAACTCAGCCGTCCAGACAGCGCCCACGTCCCGCCTAATCAAGTGCAAGTCAACAATAATACTGAAGTCTGGTATTGTTTGTTTTTGTGAGTAGTAGGTAGTTTGTTTTGTTTTTATTTAAGCATAATTTGTTGCCTTTCAGCAAGTCACATGCTCTTTCAATGTTCCTATTTACTATTTCGTTAAGAGATATGAGATCGCTGTCTAAGTATATCAGGGAGGTGTCATCCGCATATTGGAAGCCTGTCCCATTATGAGAATTGTGAAAGTTATTTATGTAGTTCAGAAGTAGTAGGGAGCCTAAAATGTTTCCTTGTGGAACTCCATGTGTGATTTTTAGTTCGGTGGTGGTAATGCTGTTATTATGTTTGATGTATTGGCTTCTGTTGTATAGGTATGATTTAAACCACTTTAGAACAACGTTATTTATGCCATAATGAGATATTTTACCCTTCACTTCTTCACCCGCTTTACAAACCATCCCTCTCAACCGTCACGTGAGAGGGCTATGATGCACCTGACCTCTGATCTTTCTACTATCTCTAATTGGGGCAGAGGAAACCTTGTTGCTTTAAATGCCTTAAAATTCCAGTTCCTCTATCTTTCTACTCGACACATTCTTCCACATAACTATTCCCTTATCTTCAACAGTACACAACTCAATCCTTCCTCTTCTCTTAATATTCTTGGCGTTTCCTTTTCTCGTGATCTTTCTTGAAAAGATCACATATACTCTCTTTCTAAAACAGCTTCTATGAGGTAAAGTGTGTTGTGCGGGCTCTGCATTTTCTTTGCCACTAGTCACTTGCTATCTCTGCACAGGGGTCTTGTCCGCTCCTGAATGGAGTAGGCTTCTCATATGTGGAGTGGCTCAACATCCACAGCTCTACTTGACGGGGTGAACTCAAAGGTTTTTCGTCTCATCAATTCCCACCTCTTACTGACTGTCTTCAATTCGTCTCTCTTCGCCGCAATGTTGCCTCACTCCCTCTTTACTATCGTTATTATGACTGTCACTGCTGTCCTGAACACTCGAACTGCATGCCTCTCCTTTAAGGAATGCTTGCAGTACCAGACTTTCAACACATTCTCATCTCTTTTCGGTCCAACTTTCTCACTCTATCATCTACTCAACCGATCAACACTGGAACAACCTTCCTCAGTCCATCTTCCCCTGTCTATGATCTCCAATCTTTCAAACGCAGTGTTTAGGCATCTCAAAACCTGCAGAACTTGACTTCGGCTCTCTCCTATTCCTTGTATGGGGGTGAAGGTATTTTTGCGGGCGTTCGCCCTTGGCCCGTCTTTCCTGCATAACATATATATATATATATGCGCCTAAGTAGAGTAGTGGTTCGCATCGCTGACTACGAATCCACATGCTCTGTGTTCGATTCCTGGTGATGGCGCGCAGCAAACCGAGCTGTTTATCGTTTCATCCAATAAAAAATGGTTGGTAGATAAATGGGTACCTTGTGTAGCCTAGCGGTTAAGACGCTGGGTTGCTGGTCGGGAGGTCGTGATCGTGAGGTCGTGAGATCGAGTCCGGGCGAGGACTTTGTAATTTCTGATCACCCATGGTGGGTCGTGGTTCGGATTCCATGTTAAGCTGCGGGTCTAAGGTGAACAATTCTGCGGAAGCGGAACCAAGGTTAACCGAAGTATATATATACTATATATATAATTTCATTTAAATGTTTACTATTAGGGATGCATAATTTAAGGATAAATAGGAAAACTCAAATATTTATCCTTCTTGTTTAACCTGCAAACGTTTAGGAAATAATTTTCCATCTTCAGTGCTCTAAAATTCGAAAATATTGAAAAGGTAAAAGGTAATACAAAAATATTAAGTGACATGTCTTCCTCGTTGAAGTTCTCTCGTAAATCGCATGTATTTGTTCATCTCCTACCATATACAGTAATAGTCTTCACTGTTTAATTGAAGAGGCTCATTTTCAGTAGTAAACTTCTTCTTTTCCCCATAATTTATATCTCGATTGGCATATGTTGGTTTGCTGAAGTGATGCTTCCTTTATGGTACCTACTTGTTAATTTTTTTGATATTTTGAATCTTATGGCGTATTCTTGTTTCATGCAAACGATTTATAATGCTTTGCACTGTCACGGTTTGTGTATTGAGAAATATTGTAGTTTAGATAGCAATTTAATATATAAATGAAAACACCATTTATTTAAATATCTCTATTTAATTAGCCAGCCAATGGAGAATAATATATTAAAGTTAATAATATTAGAAGTTAGGTTCCATTTTAATTACTTATAGTATTCTTGGGTTTTATTCTAATGAAGAATAATTCGTTTTATGATGTTTTACCTTTTTTTGTTTCGACTGTAATTAATACTTTTAAGAAAGCTACCTTATTTTAATATTTTAATTTTGGGCATCACAGTTTCCTACCTAATTGTTTTATATTTAATGGGGCAACATTGTGGCCAGTGCAACACCACTTCCCGTTGATCAGCGAAGTTTAACGACAATAGGTTTGGGTAGTAGCTGATGGGAGACCGTCGTGTACTTCAGATTATGTAGCAACCCGTGGTTGAATCCCCTCCGTCATATGACCTTAGGTATCGCAAAGGAGGTTAAACAACACCATCAACTTTTATATTTAATGCTATGATTGATCTTAATAGTTTGAATTTATTATAACTATTAATATTAAATTAATTCAGACTAATTATCACTTAGATTCTTCTTATGATACAAATTTTTTCAGTGTTGGTTTTTCTCTTCATATTAAAATTGAAGTTACTTACAAACAAATCACTTCCATACTTATGTCTGAATAAGTGAATTACTAACCGCCAATTAAGATTCCGAATATGCCAAGCACATCTTCCATGACGAGAGGTCTCAGTTTATTACCGTCTGTTTTTCCAAGAGTCGTTACACAGCTCACTGCGCGAGCTCCATGGTAGGTTCTGAACCAAAAATCTATAATTCCTCCTTCCACTAATCGAGATAACCTTTTGGGTAAAAAATAAGAGTACATGTATTCCTGTAACAATGGAAAGCCAGTTTAATTAAAAAAAAAAAAATATTAATAATAATAATAGTAATAATAGTAATAATATAATAATAATAATAATAATAATAATAATAATGCTAGTTTTATTGTGTTCGAATGAGAAATTATACATTATTAGTACAACCATGACCAATGGCTCTAGTGTGTCACTATTTCCTGTTAAAAAGTTGAATATTTTAGTTTCTCAAACTTCATTACCCTATTTTTACTAAACACTTCTTTCAGATCTGAATCCGCTTATTTCCTTTAATCAATGATAATGACATTTTTCTCCCATCACAGGTAGAAAACTCTTAAATCAGATAATTAAGCGTGAATTAAGTCTGAAAAGGCATACTTACGATTTCATAAGCAGTATTTTTGTTCATCATTGAAATCTTTGTTGAAAAATATAAAGACAGGTCGAGACCAGTAATATCCTTTCATATAGGTGATGCCACAGTCACCTTCCTGAAGAAGATTCAGATATTTAAACCTTTTAAACAAAATATATCCAATTCAATATTTTATTTACAAAACAATACGAACTTTACATTTTTTATACAGGAGGGAGAGGCCAAGGGCGAACCGACTAACTCTTGCATTAGAGAGTTGGATACAAAAGGAATGAGAATGTGTCGAAAGCCTGGTGCTGCGTGCTCTCCTTAAAGGAGGAGACATGCAGTTAGAGAGTTCAGAAGAGCAGTGTCCATTATAATAACAATAGTAAAGAGAAAGTGAGGCAACATTGCGGCTAAGAGTCAGTCAGTCAGTAAGAGGTGGGGAATTGATGTGACGAAAAGCCTTTGATTTTTTGTATTAGTTGTAGGAATAGAATAGGGAATGTAAGCCTCTATGCCCGAGAGAATTACCGAAATCCCGAAAGGAGGATAACCAAGAGTCAGAGAGATTTGCAAGAAGATCGCCAATAGAAGAAGACTAAAAGAAGACTGTGAGTACAGAGATGTTTAAGAATCTTCCTATTAAGGAGAGATTAAAAAACTTTAGAAAGACAAGAAATCAAGGCAATTGCACCATAGTTGGAGGGTTGAGCGGGGTGACTCTTCTTTGGAACACACACACACACACTATGTGTGTGTGTGTGTGTGTGTGAGCTGTTATGCTGCACTCTCAATTATGCATGAAGCAAATTTAGTCAATAAAATTCGTGTATTAAATTTAATGGCTAAACTTTGAAATAATATAGCAGGTTGTAGGTAGCAAATAAGTGGGTAAATAATAATTAATCAGTTGTTTTTCTGAAAACCAGACTTCATGTTTGTTTCAACATTTTACCTTCGTCACGCCCTTTACAACATATCCCATTGCGGATATCTTTCGAATTATATAAGCGTATTTTCTAGTTCGTACGAGGGGAAGTACTTCTTTGTGTGGATTTACAATAAACTTTTTCACTCCAGCATAAATTTTTCCTAAAGTCGAATCCGGTGGCGATAACTGAAATGAAAAAAAAAGATATGATTTTCAAATAAAAACTACGTAAGACCTTTAAGAATTATACGGTCACTCCTTAAAAAAAAAAAACCCATTGCTCGAAACCATTGTTAAAATAAAATAGTTTCAGTCAGATTTTTATGTCGAAGAAAAGTGCTTGGTACCGTTTAGAGTATTTTATTTATAAATACTGAGTACTTCAAAATGGTCTCAGTAGTCAGCAGTAACATCACGTAAATTTTTTTTTATATAGGAAGGAGAGGCCAAGGGCGAATGCCCGCCCCATAAAAACAGAAGATATCCAAAATCAAGGTCCAGGGTTTTCGAGATGCCTGGATACTCTGCGCTTGAAAGATTGGATTGAGGAAGATGGATTGAGGAAAGATGGATTGAGGAAAATTATTCCAGAGTTCACCGGTTAAGTAAATGAAAGATTGAAAATACCGATTAACTCTTGCGTTAAAGAGTTGGACAAAAAAGGAATGATAATGATTGATAATGTGTCGAAAGTCTGGTATTGCATGCTCTCCTTAAAGGAAGCGGCATGCAGTTAAGGAGTTCAGAAGAGCAGTCCGCTACAATAGCGATAGTAAAGAGAGAGTGAGGCAACATTGCGGCGAAGAGAGAGGGACTGAAGACAGTCAGTAAGAGGTGGAGAGTTGATGAGACGAAAAGCCTTTGATTCCATCCAGTCAAGTAGGACTCTGTAGGTTGAGTCACACCACACATGAGAAGAGAAACGTACTCCATACAGGGGCGGACAAGACCCTTGTAGAGACACAGCAACTGAGTGTAGCTGAAAAAACTGCAGAGCAGGTACAGCACACCTAACCTCTTAGAAGCTTTTTTAGAAAGAGAGTATGTGATCTTTTCAGGAAAGATCACGAGAAAAAGAAACGTCAAGAATGTTAAGAGAAGAGGAACGATTGAATTGTGTGTTGTTGAAGATAAGTGGATACACGTGTGGAAGATTGTTATGAGTAGACAGATGGAGGAACTGAGTTTCTGAGGCATTGAAAGCCATAAGGTTTTCTCTGCCCCAATCAGAGATAGTAGGAAGATCAGAGGTCAGGTGCATCATAGCCGTCTCACACGAAACTGTGACTGTTGAGAGGGACGTTTTGTGAAAGGGGTGGAGAAGTGAAGAGTGGAATCCTTGGCATATGATTGGATAGTACAGGAAATGCAACTTAATAGATCATTTAAAAATAAAATAGTGAGTAACGAGACAGAACCATGAAGAACACTGCTGTTAATAGCTTTAGGAGAAGAAAAGTGGCCATCTACAACCGCAGCTATAGATCGACCAGAAAGAAAATCACGGATGAGGGCACAGATAGAAGGATAGAAACCGAAGTGGGGCAGTTTGGACACTAAAGATTTGTGATAGACTCTATCAAAAGCTTTTGATATGTATATCGTAGTGGCAAAGGTTTCATCGAAATGGCCGAAATGAGGATGACCAAGAGTCAGAGAGATATGCAAAATCGCCAGTACAGCGTCTCTTGAAGAATCTACAGTATACTGACGATTTGAAAGAAGATTGCGAGAAGAGAGGTGTTTAAGGATCTTCCTATTAAGGATAGATTCAAAAACTTTAGAAAGGCAAAAAATCATGGCAGTTTGATGATAGTTGGAGGGCTGAGAGCGGTCACCCTTCTTTGGGACATGCTGAATGAAAGCGAACTTCCAACAGGAATAAAAAGTACCAGATGAAAGGCAAAGACGAAAGAGTTTGCCTAGGTAAGGTGTCAGCACAGAAACACAGTTCTTGAGAACAACAGGAAGGACACCATCAGGGCCATGCGCCTTCCTAGAATTAAGCCCAGATATGGCAGAAGGAACATCTTTGGAAGAGATTCTAATTTCAGACATAATTATGTCAGAGGGAGGAGGAAATGGAGGAACATCACCCTAATCGTCCAAAGTTGAGTTGGAGGCGAAAGTTTGAGCGAAGAGATCAGGTTTGTTAGGAGAGGAGAAGAGGCGGTAACTGAGCTGTCGAAATGAAAAAGAGGAGGGAAAGAAGAAGTAAAGTTGTTGGATAGGTTCTTGGCTAGGTACCAGAAAGAGCGTGAAGAATTAGAATTAGATAAGTTTTCACACTTTTGTCGGATGAAGGAATTTTTGGCGAGTCGAAGAACAGATTTTGCACGATTCCGGCAGAAAACTCATCCACGTTTTTAAATAAAAAGTCGAACTCAAATTTGTTTAATTAGTATGTTTATTTCGTTATTATATGAGGCCCTCCTAGGAAGAAGTGGCTAAACGACAAAAGTTAAAAACACCAGAAAATGCAGTTAAAGTTGTACTAAATTTGAAAGTGGAATAAATTTTGAACTTTTGAAGATATTTCGTGAAAATATCTTCAAAAGTTTGAAAGTGAAGGCACTTTCAAATTGGTACAACTTTAACTGCGTTTTCTGCCGTTTTTTACTTTTGTCGCTTCGCTACTTCGGATCTTTTCCGTTTGGTGCCCACCACTAGAATTAAAATTAATTATTACCATCATGTGTATTTTTTATGCTGATTTCAAAAATATATAATTTTTTTCCTATAAATGAATAATAGAAACGTTACAGCCCTTTAACGTTTGAATTTCGTACATTTAAATTAACTGGTATGTGTATGTTTGCAGAGATTGTCACGTTAACAGAAATGACGAATTGGACCTTTTCCGTCCTATGGGCACCATTGAAATGAGAGAAATTAATATTTTTTAAACTTATTTTAACTTTTTATTAATAATAATTAATGAGTACATTTTGAATAGGCGAAATTTAATTTATTTAATTTAACAGCTTTAATGAACATAAATAAAAACATGGACCTTTTCCAGTTTGTGTACCGTTTTTCATATAATTTATTTTTGAGAATATTTTTGTTAAAACTAACGAAAATATCACGACTTAACCTAACCAATTATCAAGGGCGTACAGTTGATTTATTATTAATTATAACATTGTTTGTTTCTGGAATAGTATTTACTATTTACTAATAGATCAACTATACGCTCTTGATAATTGGTTAGGTTAAGTCGTGATATTTTCGTTAGTTTTAACAAAAATATTCTCAAAAATAAATTATATGAAAAACGGTACACAAACTGGAAAAGGTCCAAAAACATAAAATATTTGTCGTTTCTTAAAAAATTTGACGATAATTTGCGTTGAAAATTGAACGTAGGCTATATATAGGCGATCTTATTCTTAGTTCGCGCAAAGACACTTTTAAAGCATAAAAGGAACAGAATGGAAGACTGGAATATTACAAAAATAATTACAAACTAATGAAAATATCACAACTTAACCTAACCAATCGTCAAGGGCGTACAGTTGACCTAACCGGGCATTCAATTAACCTAACCGGGCATTCATTTGACCTAACTGGGCATTCAGTTAACCTAACCAGTTGATCAACTTTAATATATATATATATACAGTATATATATATATAGGGTGAACCAAATGTAGGTGGACAGTAAATGATAACGTTTATTTTGAGAATACATATTTAATTTTTTGTATACTATAATACAAAATAAAATTTAAATAAATTTAGTTATAATATTAATATAATAAAACAAAACACCATAGTTATAATGAACACCATAGTATAATATAATATAACACAAACCGTATTCAACCTACTGTCCACCTACTTTTGGTTCACCGTGTATATAATTAATATATATATTATATATATAATATATATATATATATATATATATATATATATATATATATATATATATAAATAATGTAACCTACTGTATTTTGCATAATAAATATCATGTAATCTACTTTGCATATTTACTGCCCTATTATGCAAAATGTTTGTATTTCTCCAAAAAAAAAGAACGTTATTTTCGTATTCAGAGGGTCAAAATGCACTACCGGTGCTATTTTCAAAAGAATCTGGTGGTGGGCTCCAAACGGAAAAGACCCGCCACTTCTTCCAAGGGGAGCTTCATATATGGAATTGTAATAATTTATTCCCGTACTTTACTGAGGTAATAAATGCCAAATTAAAGTGTCTATTTGAAAAAAAATAGCCACGAGGAAATTAATTTTAATTATAAAAGAAAAATGAAATACAGAGACCAATAATTTCCATATTAAAAATTTCGCTGCTGCACGCACAACGAATTCTTATTTCCTCTTTTCAGTCAACCGATTAATAAACGATAATATTAAAAATTAATTAAAAGCAGAAATATGTATTTTCTTTCTTTTCCTCTTCTACATTTCCATTTTGTAGGTCGTAATAAAAAAATAGTCAGCATTTCCTTTTGTTATTCGTACGAGTTTTTTTCACTTATTCTTTCATTAATGAATAATTTAATTTAAGTGATTAATTTATTATATATATATATATAAAACCTGGACACTTTTGTTTTTCCTACAAATTTCAAACTAGTCAAGCCAATACACCCAAATTAGTACAAGATATAGCCAATAGTATGGTTATCATGTGCTGAAAACCTTAGTTAATTATCTTTGGCCGTTTCTTAATTATGAAAAATTTAACTTGACGAAACAAACAGCGAGATTTTGTGAATTCCTGAATTCATAAAGTGAAGACTGGCCACCAAATTCTCCTGACTTAAATCCTCTGGATTACTTTGTGTGGAATGAGCTGGAGTCATTGGTGTACCATGGTCGCAGGGAACCATTTTCAAACCTGGAAGCACTTAGACAAAGAATTGAGGTTGTTTGGCCTATGGTGTCCTAAGACAAAATCAAGTCATCCATAGATCAGTGGAAAAGGAGAGCCCTGGCCATATTTCAAGAAAATGGGGGACCAATACAACATCGATTTCAATAGGGTAAGTTTTATATGAGTTCCATTGAAATTTTTAGCACATGATAACTATACTATTGGCTACATCTTGTACTAATTTGGGTGTACTAGCTTGACTAGTTTGAAATTTGTAGGAAAAAAAAGTGTCCGCTGAATGCTGCTTACACCTGCTAGTGGCCCTCGGCTTAAGAATTGCTGGAATGGGGCTAATGTACTCAAAGGATGTAGACAGTTGAGGTTCAAGTGCATCATTTACTATGTTTGATGAACACGTGGATGTTGATGGTCTAGGGATAGGTTGAACAACTACTACACTACTATTTAATAAAGCTAGGTTATAATATAGTTGGGGGAAAATGCCACTGTGTGGCATCTTCCCTCAGCATATATGCTGGCATCTTACCCCAAATCCTGCATTCCAATCTAGATTGCTTGGTTCTATGGTTAAGAACATGATTTCAGTTAGCAATAATTTTACATGCAATTGCTGTTTACCTACAATGACCTATATACAAACTTTCTAATATTATATCACACGTGTACTAACGGAGAAATTTTGTTCTAGTTACCACAAACACTCAAGCACTTTGTTGAAACGGGTGCAGAATGAATATCCACACGTGTTCAACTGATCTCTGTAGTCGGTGCTGCCCTCAACCAATAAATTATTGAACTACATCATCTGTGGCATCTTCTCTACACTGGCATCTTACCCCACTTACCTTATGTATATATATAATATATATATATATATATATGATGAATAAAACCACGAAGGAAAAAAGGAAACACAAAGGGGTGCTCAAGCGCTTTCGTCTAATGACATCCTCAGGAACACTGGAGTGAAAGGACAGATCAAGGCAATATATAGGTTACAAAAATAAACATACATACATACATATTCATATATATACACATATATATATATATATATATATATATATATATATACAAATACATATATATAGTAAGCATAGAAAAAATTGTGGGAGGAGCAAACATTTATATGGGAGATTGACACTTTTAGCACTTCAGCCGACATTCAATATAAATTCAAATGGCTTGTTTATGAAACAGGTCACAAAAGAATAAAGAAATAAAAATAAATATAAATATAAATTGAGAAAAAATTAATTACAAAATAGTGCCTTAGTGATATATATGTCACAGCCTAAATAATCATAAAGAAATAAACAGGCAAATAAAAAAAACCACAAATATATACATTATATATATAGATATATATATATATATATATATATATATAAATACACTTTTAGCACTTTGGCCGACCTTCAATATATATATATATATAATATATATATATAATATTATATATATATATATATATGTATGTATATATATATTTGTGGTTTTTTTTATTTGCCTGTTTATTTCTTTATGATTATTTAGGCTGTGACATATATATCACTAAGGCACTATTTTGTAATTAATTTTTTCTCAATTTATATTTATATTTATTTTTATTTCTTTATTCTTTTGTGACCTGTTTCATAAACAAGCCATTTGAATTTATATTGAATGTCGGCTGAAGTGCTAAAAGTGTCAATCTCCCATATAATGTTTGCTCCTCCCACAATTTTTTCTATGCTTACTATATATATGTATTTGCATATATATATATATATATATGTGTGTGTATATATATGAATATGTATGTATGTATGTTTATTTTGTAACCTATATATTGCCTTGATCTGTCCTTTCACTCCAGTGTTCCTGAGGATGTCATTAGACGAAAGCGCTTGAGCACCCCTTTGTGTTTCCTTTTTTCCTTCGTGGTTTTATTCATCATAAATACTTTTCACGTGTCACTTTCGTGAAATAATTTTTCATATATATATATATATATATATATATAAGACACTCATTTTTGCATATAAAGTCCAAACTCACATGACATTCTAACTGTATATAATATTTATGTAAACTTGAAAAATAATTAAAAATTTAAATTTCTTTTCTGTTCTTTATTAATTTTTTTCTAAGGTGATTTTCTTTTCAATAATATCTTGGTGAATCGTCCTTTTTTAGCTACCTAGTTGTTTTTCTTATTAAGCTTAATCATGTAATCTTGTTAAATTCTGCAATGTTCATATTTTTTATATATTCTCTCTTAAATCATTAAAGATAAAGTCATATCCTAAATCAGCATTTAATTTAAAATTTAAAACATTTAATTTTAATAAAATGCATGTTTTAATTTCCATTTTTAGTTGAAAAATCATGATAACATCAGATTTGTCAAAATGCTGTTACAGCAAAATTTGCCTTCATCTTCAAATATTTTGCTTTATCAGTTTTTGCAAGATGCACCAAAAACTTCTTTTGAATTAGCAAAATAATTCAGCCCATTAAAAATTGGAAAAAAACAAGTCAAATTAAATAATAATAACGTCACTGCCTTAAATTGTAACCTTTCAAATTCTATTCTGTCTGATCTGACAAAGCTCAAGAAAAAGTAAAGTTAGACATTAATAGGTCTTAAGTCTGAGACCAGTATTGCCTCACAAAATTCTCCGATATGCTACAAGAAAAATCGGGGAATAGACCAATAACCTAGTAAGTGTTCGCAGAATTCTCCGGTCCGCTACAAGAAGAACTCGGAGAGTAGTACAAAAGAAATTATTGTGATTCCCTACACACTACCAACTACCCTAGAGTGAGAAATCTGTTGCTACCACCTAACCAGGAGCCCCGTCAACTTCAAACCACCCAAGACCATCGATGGAGAGTTAATATATATATATAATATATATATAATATATTATATATATATATACATATATAACCTTGGTTAACCTTGGTTTTTGCTTTGGTCCGAATTGTTCATTCTGACGAAGGTCAAGCTTGTCACTCCACCTACGACCTACAGTTTAACGTGGAATCCGAACCACGCCCCACCAGCAGCCCAGCGTCTTAACCACTAGGGTACCCAATCAATTTCTTTATTGTGTGGAAGGATGGACAGCTGGGTTTTGCTGCGCGCTGCCTGCCGTCACCGGGTCTTGATCCCGGGGTCGATGGATTCGTATTCAGCGACGCTAACAACTACACCACCGAGGTGCATATCATATATATATTATATATATATATATATATATATGTGTGTGTGTGGTTGGTGTGTGTGTGTGTGTGTGTGTGTGTGTATATACATATAGGGTGGGCCATAAGTCCCAATCGGTTATAATTAAAGCGAAAATCAATTACTAAGGAAAGAGTATTATAACAGACGAGGACTTATGGGTCACCCTGTATATATATATATGAGCGATTAAGCGCCAGTTATATTGGATTATGTTTTTAACTGACCAAAAAACATGTATCACAGATCAATAATTTCTAGAGCATATGAAAAATATGAAAGAGTTTTACCGCAGCTGTTTGACGAAGGATTGTTCCATCGTTAATCATCCATTGTACTTCATTCTGTTGAAACATTTCGTCGAAGTCGTTGAATGGAATTTTCACTTTCGGAATGATCAGAGCCGCTTTCAAGTTGCATCTGTAACTCACATTCAGAAAAAAACTCCCAAGAATCCACGCACAAATAAAAATTCTTAGTGATGCCACTTCTTCATTTCGCCACGATATTCCTTTGAAAGAGAACAGGCCAAATTGAAACATACATATATATATATATATATATATATATATGGAAGTGAGTTACACTCATGAGGAGAAGGTGGAGGCCTTTTCCTCACGAGTGTAACTCACTTCCATATTCCATATCTGCGACAAAAAAAAAGGTCCAAAACAAGACATCAATTTCAACATTTGTTTTAGTTCTAATGTATTACTTTTGTAAATTTAATTTAAAATAAATTTTCCTATGAGACCCAATTTATGGGGACACCCTATATATATATATATATATATATATATATATATATATATATATAGATATATATATATATATAGGGAATGAACTCAGAATGGTTCCCTGAGTTTTTTATGATACACACAGACCATGCATGGAACAAGGAACTCTTCTGGGATAATTAAATCCACTATAGTCCGAATAAGTAATGGTAAATGACAAATACCATAGTTTTTCTTTTTCATGATGCAAGCCCGACGTGGGCAACGGGTCTCTCGCAAAGAGGTCCCATAAATATGCTTCCCTCACCAGCTATCTGCAAAGCAGACAGGATCCAGAAACCCTAGATCCATGTCCCAAAGCTGGATCCTGTCTGCTTTGTAGATAGCTGGTGAGGGAAGCTATATTTATGGGAC
>JAJOZX010003267.1:172500-182500 GCA_023014485.1 Bathynomus jamesi
AGCTACAAAATTGAAATTTCTTCGTAGAAATCAATGATATAGTGTCTAAATTATTTATATGGGGAGTTATACAAATATTATTTACAGCAGAACATTAATCATATTATCTATTAGTAATATTGCAGTTTTCAGTTTTAAATTTATGAAAATAAGGAAGATTATTCGAAATGTAATGCGATACCATTACACCATGGGCCTCACTCTTCCAAATGCCGTAATTCTTCTACATACTCGCAGAAACCAATGCCCCAAGGGGCACCTCCCGCATGCCGTAACATTATATACATTTAACTGCAAAGAACACGCAGTATAAATAATGTAAAGAACGACGCTTGTATAGGAGATATTCCGCGCAAGACGAGAGAGAGAGAACGAAACAAATGGTATCGCATCTGACCGGCAATCGGAAGATCCCGGGTTCGATTCCCGGGTGGTTACCTCATTTTTTCATTTGTTTCGTTCTCTCTCTCTCGTCTTGCGCGGAATATCTCCTATACAAGCGTCGTTCTTTACGTTATTTATACTGCGTGTTCTTTGCAGTTAAATGTGTATATATATATATATATATAATATATATATATAGGGATGAATTTCACAATTAAACACATGAAATGAATGAATGATGCAAACCCACACGTAAAACGAAAAAAAAAATGATTCCAAGGCCTTTCGTGTATTCAGAAGTACACCTTGTCCCTGACGAGGTGTACTTCTGAAAGTACTTCTGAAAGTACTTGCGAGTTTGCATCATTCATTCATTTCATGTGTTTAATTGTGAAATTCATCCCATATATATATATATATATATATATATATATATATATATCTATATATATATATAAATAAAGTGCACTGAAGTTATTTCTAAGCTTTATAAAGGCGAAAGAATATAATGGAACAAAACATCGCTATACCTTTGAACCTTTCAAATGTTCCGTGCTATGATTCCTCATTGACGAAGGTCAAGCTTGTCGCCTCTCCTTTTATTTTTATTTCTTAATAAAAGTAAGTGTGGACCCAAAGGATAAATTGTGGTTAAGAAAGTCGAAACATATTTCCAGCTTCATTTAACTGATGCTGATACAAGAAATTAAAGATTTTACGTAGATATTTTACTTGATATTCCTTCCTTCCTTCTGTACGTCATCCGTATTATCAACTGCAGAGGAAAAGGCGAATTGGAACTGTCTTCAACTATTTTAAATTTTATTTCTGTATTTTTATTTTACAGAAAGTAGTATGTCTGGAAAAGAAGCGTAGTCATAAGAAAGTAAAGGCGGGATGTGAGGCTATTTGTTGACGGTGGGAAATTTTAAAATTTTGTTTTTCGACGAACTATTTTTCACAACTGCGCAATAGTAGTAGTAGGATGACTTAAAAATAAAAGAGAGAATCAAACATTCATCACATGTTCATACCTTGAGATAAGAGACATGCCCAAATCAAAAGAAAAGCTTCTTGAATCGCATTACCAAATCCAAAGGTTTTATCCACTTTTTGCCTGTAAATAAGTGAAATTATCAAACTAACGTATCTTTTCTATACGAGTATATATTCAAATTTTGTATAATTCTTCAGTAATAATATTGTACTAGTTTTGTAAGTCATACCTATTAAAGAATTTGTCCTGAACAGTATAACCAAATGTAAGTCCGATCATTAAGAATAAAATCGTTGCGAGGATAATCCATAGCTGCGCAAATGTAAAAATTAATGTTCCTATTTTTCAATTTTATTTTCAAGACTCAAAATTAACTAAAGTATATATTGCTTTTAAAAACTTAAATGTATAATAGCGCCGTTTTACAGACTTTAAAATTTTTAATGAAAAGTGCTAAAAGATGATTAACATTTACTGTATACATTAAAAACATATATTTAAGTTTTTTAAAGCAAAAATATGTAGTTTAGTTCATTTTGAATCGTGAAAATGAAATGAAAACTATTTTGAATATTTTATTATGAGAAAAAGAACAATTTAGCTTTAACATTTGCTTAAAATGTTACTTGTGGGTTAAAAACTTTAACAAATCCAGCATAGTCTGGTTCAGTCTTCGGGTAGGCATAAACAGCAGTCAGTGTGGTGATGTCCATATAACTCAAATTAAAATGCTCCAGTCGATGTTCATCGGCAAAAAGGGGAATAAGAAACATATCAAATTCCTAAATAAAAAAAAATATTATCACCATTATTAAAGTGATTACCTTAATTACAATTTATTTTATTAGTAAAAATATTTCAGGTAAGATTAATGGCTATCATTATTTTGTTGACTCAAAGAGAAATATATATAGATGTTGTCAGGGGCGGACTGAGCTGTCGGGCAATCGGGCATGAACCGAGAGCCCGGGTCATTAGCGGGCCCGGCTGCCTCGGCCCGCCCGCAGTCATCATAAAACAGTGAGAGTGTTCTCAATTGGGTCGAGTGTCTAATCGAACTGTAATATGAAAAAAATCGGATTTCAAGAGGCCCAGGACCTCATTATGCCCGAGGGCCCAGGTTGCTTCAGTCCGCCCCTGGATGGTAACTCCTCTAATTAAAACAATTATTATAAACATTTTGCTTGATTTGATTAAAATAAAAAGTGGTTAAATATAAACAGCTGTTGTTGTTTTAAATAAACAAGATTTACTTTTGATACCTTCTTTTGAAGTATTCCCAAGTTTCCCTCAAAGGTTTTAGTTTCTTCATTATAAGTACCCCATGACATGTTCATTCTTATATCAATGTCGAAGCTTTTTAAAAAGGAATTAATATATATATATATATATATTCATAAATGCCCAAGTTGGTTGAACATTTGTGTAAATTTTCGTACGTGATCATTTTTTATCCAGTAGGTCGAACGGGTTATATAGGGGGGAGTGCAAGGGATAGGGTTGTGTATGGGGGAGGACTCAATAAAAAAGTTTAGAGAAAGATTTTTTTGCCGTATACAATGTTTATTTTTTCGAATTTCACTCACGTTAGGCTTTTTATTAAAAAAACACGAAGTCAAATAAGTCGTCCTTTATTCCCTCTCAAACTTTAAATGCCCTCTCATTTATTTGAAGTTAGGTAACGCTAGGTTAGTTTAGGTTAAGTTAACTTGAGTTAACTTACCCAAACCTAACCTAGCGTAACCTAGCCTAAAAAAAAGTAGGTCGTATAAGAAAATCCGTCTTATTTACAAAGTTCGACCTAATTTGTAAAAAAGTGGCTTACTATTGGCGCTACCGGGGATATATATATATATATATATATATATACCGTGTGTATATATATATGGCGCAAAAGTCGCGCATCATAGGAATTTTCAGTGTTGACCATAATATATTATGTTTTTTCTTTTAGGTAGGGGATAGCTGCGAAATTAACAATAGATGAGAGGGTGAGCTTGGTTTTAATGTATGGAATACCAGGTACTACAAATCGATGAATCGGTACAGAATTTAAAGTCTGTGCCGAGTCATTGATTTGTAGTATCTGGTATTCCATGCATTAAAACCAAGCTCATCCTCTCGTCTATTGTTAATTTCGTAGTCACCCCCTACCACTAGCGTAGCTATAGGGGGGCGGAGGGGGCGGTCCGCCCCGGGCGGCACTTTTTGAGGGGCGGCACGTTTGGTCTACTGCAATGAAAAAAAAAGGTTTTTTTTTATGTCGGGACAGTAGAAGGATACAAGACGCCAGACACAATTTTATTTTTCCACGAAAACACTGCTTACTTCGTTAATTTCCGACAATGGTAAGGATTGTGTTCCCTTGAAGATGGCCTTATTGACCATCATACCTATTTAAGCGCTTAGTTGTGCTTAATTAATAATAGCATTGGTATAAATGCATTTATTTCATTGAAAAGGGAAATAACCCATAAAGTTCTGTAAATACGTTATAATCTATAAATATACGTTTAATATTTATAAATAATCAATATCAAAACTAATATGCTGGTATTAGTTGTAAAATGATAATGGTAATCCCAGGATTCGGCCGAGAAGGAATTCGAGAAGAAATACTTCAGAAAGTTGAGGTAAAATGCTTCCCGATGGGCGGATCGGGAAGCGGCCAATCGCGAAGCGAATTCTGAGACATTGATAAGGAAGAGTTCCTCGTTGAGAGAAAAAGACTTCAGCATTTTATTGCTGTTGCTGCTACGCAAGACGAAACAGAGACGTGGAAGAAAGGCCCCCTTGAACTTTTGCAGTTTATTCAAAAGTATAATCTTGGTAACTCGGTTCCAAATATTGTAATACTGCTGCGGATTTTTCTCACAATTGCTGTTAGTGTTGCTAGCTGTGAGAGGAGTTTTTCTAAACTAAAACTGATAAAGAATTACCTAAGATCTACTATGAGCACCTTGCGGTTGAGAAATCTTGCCATACTGTCTATAGAACAACAATTGACAGACGAAATAGACTTCGACAATGTCATCGAAGATTTTGCTAACAGAAAAGCAAGAAAAATAACTGTGTAGAATGTTGTAGTCAATTTTTTCACTTCAGAAGTAAACATGTTGTCCTAATATTTTTCACAGGTTTTTTTCTATACGTCGTTTTCACTTTTTGTTTAAGTATGTTTGTTATGTGTATTGTGTTGTGTTTCAGGGGGGCGGCAAACTCAAGGACCGCCCCGGGCGGCACAAACTCTAGCTACGCCACTGCCCCCTACCCAAAAGAAAAAAAATAATGTTATAATCAGCACTGAAAATTCTTATGATGCACGACTTTTGCGCCATCCTATATATATATATATATATATATATATATATATATATATATATATATATATATATATATATATATATATATATAAATAAAAGACCGCACGTTAAGAATAATATTTGGTAAAAACACTTTGAAATTAGAACTTGACAAAAGTTTAAATTCCATTAAAATTGGAAGGTGTCAGTATTACAGTAATACTTTCTTTGGCCAAAACGATCAAAGAAAAAAAAAAGTAAGGATGATCTTTGGGGTTGGAACTAATCTTAATGGTAAAACAAATTAACAGAAATGGAAGGAGAAAGATGCGTCAGGGTGAGTTCAATGTATAAATTATGAAGGAATTTTGCTTCTGAACCTTTTGTGTCTTGAGTAATTAATCTTCATTCCTTCATAATTTATCAGTACAACTTGGGCACCCGCATCTTCAAAATTAAAACTCTGCAATGATTTTCAGTAGCGAGGCACATATGGTCAATTTTCCAAAGTTTTTCCTTCTAAATAAATTACTTTAGTAAAGTTTAAGATTAAATAGTTTGATGGGGAGATATTCTAAACGATCAAGGAAAAACAAGCAAGATTAAAAAAAAAAATTCAAGTCCCTATTGAAGGAATTTGTTTCTTGCATATGAACGACCACGGCTTCGAAACACTTTTGTTCCATATAAAAATGTTTATTAAATAAAAAATATTTATTACCAAAAGCCGAAGTGTGAAGAAATCGCACGTAGAACTTCCATCATTATTCCATTATGAATATAGTCATCAGGTCCATTTTTTACGTAAGAGTAAAATCTGGAACTCTAAAAAAAGAAAAATAATTTTAGGCACTAAAGTATTCACTATAAATGTTATATTTATATCTTCACAATGTAAATAATAATTGTTTCACATAAAAAAACATTCAGTTTTAGTGGCGGTCATTGTAATTTGGTGTAAGACAGAGATAAAATACTAATTTTTGGATATACTGATTACTTCATAACACTGTACAGAAATACGCATAGGTTTTATATGAGAACTTCCTAGGAACAAGTGGCTAAGCGACAAAAGTAAAAATCGTCAGAAAACGCAGTTAAAAGTTGTACCAAATTTGAAAGTGGAATAACTTTTGAACTTTTGAAGATATTATGACGAAATATCTTCAAAAGTTTAAAAGTTATTCCACTTTCAAAGTCGTACAACTTAATAAATAGTTTTCTGGCGTTTCTTACTTTTGTCGTTTAGCCACTTGTTCCTAGAAGGGACTCGTATATTTATGAAGTGGTTGCGAGTTTATTTAGATTTCCAGTACTGTAATAATTATCCAGTTAGCACAAATGCATGAATTAAATGTTTTTCATGGAGATAAATCAGTACAGTTAATTATTTAAATTTTCATATTTTTGGAATCTGAAAGTTAAAATAAATAAACAGACTTAGTTTCAATAAAAAGGCAAATCTGTAACAAGGTATTTCGTTCCTAAAATCTGTTATATATATGATTGTTTTTACTAATTTCATCAGTACTGCATAATCATTGGAAGCACATACAGTACTTACAAGAAGAAAAGCATACGTAACGCAATAATCTCTGTATATTCAAGAATAGGAAAACATATTCAAGAATATGAAAAAAATATTCAATATGAAAAATATATTTAAGAATCTGAAAAAATATTCAAGAATATGAAAAAAATATTATGAAAGCATTATTAGCTTAAATTCATAATGAAGTTGCGTTACAATATTAATCCATGAGTCCTGCCGTTTATCCTCTAAGGCTGAGTCTAAGCTATAGAATTCTTGATACGAAAACGTCACGTCTGTCTGTAGCTCCACTTAACTTCGACAGTGCAGTATTATTTCTAATCAATTGTATATATTTTTATCCTTAGTATGTGAACTGTCATTGTATTAATAATATTTGTCATATGGACTATAGTCTGCCAATAAACCTTTTCATTTTCATTAACAACTGTTTATAAGTTCTCATTATCATCATTATTGACGTCGACAAGAAAGTGGTGAAGATAGGGTGTTCAGTGTGGTTTGTATGTGAGTACATACTGTACATGCGTGGGTATAGGTGGACCCTATACCCATTTCATCGACGAGACCAAAATATCGACACTCTAAAATACTAACAACGCAACTTAACCTATTTCCACCTAACCAAACGTACCTTAATCTAACCTAATAATAACTTGTCGATAGAATGTCGAGTCGATCAGATGCCCGCGTGTGGCCGTAGTGGTCGCGAGAAAGTTACTGACAAAAAAAAATTATAGCGACATTACGGGTCAAAGTTACGTAAGTAAGGTTGCGCGTAAGTTACGCCATAGTTACTGACAAAAGAAATTATGAATATGTTAGCGAGTGTTACGCGTAACAACAATTACCTTATAATAACCCGTTTGATAACTCTATTGCTGAGAATGGATGACATATATTGAATTGAATTGAATAACCTTTATTAATAATAAAATAATACATTCGTTTTACAATTTACAATGACATCAATAATTGTGAAATTGGACTATTTATTTTATTTAATTTGGCCCTTAACCTTTAGGCTTTACTGGGCCTAAAATCCTATAATTCATCACGAATGCTATAGAGAAAATTTTTAGTTCTTACTTCGGTGAACAGCCGTTCTTCACGGATGAAAAACACCTACAACTGAATCTCTTTTTCATCTTACTTTCGTTATGTTAACCGCCGAGAATGATAGAAAAATTCGTATTATTATTGTTATTATTATTATTATTATTATTATCACTATTATTATTATTATTATTATTATTATCAGTTCAGACATTATTATTCAAGCGCTTATTCATTATTACTACTGCTACTCTCGATGCTCCTAAATCTCCGGCCTTTGGGCCACTTCACTCATATGATATATATTATATATATATTAGTGATGCTACGGATGTCAAAAAACTTACATCCGCAGTTGCGGATATTCAGCTTTTATATCTGCGAGTGCGGATGCGGATATTCAGCTTTTATACGTCGGTCCAGGACCGAAAATAATATCGGTAAAATGGAACGGACACAATTATCCTCGCGCGAGGATATATATATGTATACACACGGTGTTCTAAAATTACCTAATAAACTTCTATATAAACGCAATATCTTAAGGAAAATTACGCGATATTTAACAATTTTATTTCAAATACAGCAACAATAAGAAAAACAACAATAATTGTTTATTTTAGATGTTCAAAGTGTCTTCCTTCAATTTTAACATTGTTCACAACGTCCGACTACTGATCCACAGACATATAAAAGTTTACTAGGTAATTTTAGAACACCCTGTGTATATATATATATATACTGTAAAACTACTTTTAGGTTTGGTCGACAGCATTTACAATTGTAACATTATAATTCTTTCTAAGCATTTGAAATTTCAAACACTCACGGGACGAGCCATGACCCTTATACAGGGATTTGCGGTAGCATTCATCTCCAAAGTGCAGTTCCAACTGTTTCTCCTAAAATTTAGAAAATTAAGAGGGAAATGAAAATTGGTGAAGTAATGGATGAATAATGATGAATGGATGAATAATAATAATAATAATAATAATAATAATAATAATAATGGATTGTAATCATAAAGGCAAAGCCAAAATGTAATTTTATAAACGCTGTACATTTAATAATGACACTTAAAATACCGCATTTTCGCCATCCAAATAAGACTGAAAATTCTACCGTTGAGATATTAAACATTTAATAACAGAATTTATCATCTTTGATTTTGTTAACTGTTCGAGTATAGGATTACTTCTATCCCGAGTAAACTGGGGTTCAGCTGTACACAAATTAGAGAAGCTTTGATTCCTTAGCTTTATATTTGTGTCTTAATATATATATATACTAAAATTTACGCGTTAGAACACTTTTTATGGATTTAAATTTAATAGGAATAGCATCGGTGCAATAAATACAATATTTTTACTGAAAAGTCTAGAGAAATACAGGGTGATCGTAAAGTCGCGCAATGCAAAGATGATTTATAATTGTTTCAGCATGACTTTACGATCACCCTGTACATCTAATCTCATTATGTTAGTCAGTTAACTGGTTTTAAATTGGAGAACACGATGAAATTTTGTTATAAATCATTTAATAACGAAAATACCGAAGTTAAAACCTAGAGTGTTTGAAGAAACCCTTATTAACTGTAATGATCGCATCTTCTTAGTTTTTGTTTGTGATTAGTACTAGCTGCAACGCGGAAACTAGAAATTCAACGGCAAAATTTTGCTCTATATAAAAAATAACAGAATTTAATTTTTTCTAATGGATGATTTTCCGTGGAATGCGGATGAACTAATAGAAATTACTGTATTGTTTTAATAAGGAGGAAATTAGTGTAAATTTTATTTGATGGAATGCGCCTCGGTGGTGTAGTGGTTAGCGTCGCTGACTACGAATCCATCAGCCCCGATCGAGACCTGGTTACGGCAGGCGGCGCGCAGCAAAACCCAGCCGTTCATCCTTCCACACAATAAAGAAAGTGGTTAGTAGATAAATGGGCATCCTGGGTGGTCTAGTGGTTAAGATACTGGGCTGCTGGCAGGTAAATAAAATAATTTTCAACGGAAAAATTTTCCGAGTTTTTATATTCGACGAGAACACAAATGACCGCAAAAGAAAGAATGAACGAACAAGTTTTCTTATCGGAAATTAAAATTTTTGTGGTGATTTTAAATCGAGGGACTCGCTTCAGTACGTAAAAGTTTCAACATTATTAACTTATATATATATATATATATATATATATATATATATATATATAGATCGTTTGCAATTCTGTTACTATACAGAAATTTTTAATTACACTCCACAATTTTGATTTAATATTTCGCCGATTAATATCTAATCGTTTTTCTTGTATGAGTAATTATGTTCGTTATTTCTTCTTCTATTATAATTGAAAGTTAATAAACTTTGAAGATTCATTTCCTCGTCATAATCATTGTTAATGGAATAATTGTATAATCAACGTCACCGCTTTAATAATCTTTTAATATTGGTGTTAGCATTATATTGATAGCAAATTATAGTCTTTTTAATTGAATCTCTTTCTGAAGAAAGATAGTTTTTTAATTTTATCTTCACAAATGTTAACTTCCTTGTTAATAAAGATATTTAATGCCAATGGTTTAATTTTGTAAAAGAAATTTCTCTCTCTCTCTCTCTCTCTCTCTCTCTCTCTCTCTCTCTCTCTCTCTCTCTATATATATATATATATATATATATATATATATATACACACACACACACACACACTAT